>RXPK01003536.1:0-89970 GCA_004143645.1 Protaetia brevitarsis
TCGTTCAATTTGTAAAGGATAGCTTTGATTTTACTAGTATTTAGTATCAGTTCATTATTTTTAAACCACTGAAGGACATTACTGTACAGTAAAGAACCCGATTCTTGAAGAGTTATAAAATCACTGCCCCAGAACAATAAATTCGTATCATCTGCAAAATTCACTATTTCATGGTCGGCAACAACATTTAAACAGATATCATTTATGAATATTAAAAATAATTATAAATAATAAAGGTCCTAAAACACTTCCTTGTGGTACACCTATAACAGTATCCATCCACTCCGAGTAGATGTTTCCTTGAGGAGAATTTAATATTACTTTTTGTCGTCTGTTTTGTTGTCGTTGACAAAAGCACAAATTACTTAGCACTAGTAAAAAAGAGATCCTAAACACTGATACTAACAACAAGCAATCCAAGTTACTTACGGTCTGCTTCATACCGGTAACTTATGTTATGGTATGTTAAGTTACTTATGATAATTGAACTGAAGTAGTTAACCCAAAGAATATATGCAGTTGCGTTAAGTAAAAGATTTGCCCATGTCAAGTAGATGTATTGCTATGAGTGAACTATTCTATAATAGCTATCACACCTTCATAATTAATACAAGCTATTTGGATTACTTGTGATAAGGAAACAGTATCATTAATGCACGTTCACTAAATACCTGATATATAAAAGGTAATGGTTTGCTACAAATATGCAATATACTTACTTTAAATTTGTTGTACAATGATGGTTAGTGCACGAAACGAAGAGGTTTAGTAAATATTTATTAAATAGCTTACTGTGTACTCTGTGTGAATAACTGATCAAGTACAAAAAAGAGCTCCACAAATCTTCGATTATTTATGCAACCGCAATTATAAGTACTGCGTATCGAGCAATACGTAATTCAAAAGTGTTTGCAAATAATTTTAATTACTATTTCAGTGTGCTATAGCTTCGATTGCATTAATAATCGAAGATTTGTGGAGCTTAAATTCGCATTTATTTGCTAAAGATGCTATCCATAATACTTATTGCTTAAGAAAAAAAGCAGTATTATTAGTAATAGTTTTATTTTGTATAGGAGAAGCGCAGTGGCTACCTCATATGACTGTAATGTAATGTTTAAGCTACATAATAACAACAAAGAACAAGTAAATAACCGAATAACCTGAACAGACGTTTCAAAACAAGCTTTAGAAGGATAACAATTACCCCAACTGATTGAATAGAATCCTTATACAACTTGCCGATACTTTTAAATGTTTAATACATTTAATATATTGTTTATGATTATGAAGGGTGCATATCAAAAGATGATCTACATATGTTACCTCTGTAAAATTCATTTAAGCAGTGTACTTATTTCTTCTCTACTTATAGATCTGCATTTTCCCTTTCCTTATTGTAGCAATTTTCTCCCTGTACAAACCCCTTAAATGCTTACATGTATTACGGAAATTGCCCCACAAATGGCACTTCTCCTAAAAAAAAAGCTTTTATCGACATCAGCGCCATTGCACGCCAGTAGTCGCTAGCTCCTATTGGATATTTAACTGGTAAATGCACCAGATTAATAGTTTATAAATTACAACCCTGACTGTTGCGCTTTATCACCCATATGTGTCATTACTGGTGTGGAATAGAAGAAGCGCCATCTTCACGGCGATTTCTGAAATACAAATATTTGTTGTATTTGCTATTCTGTGGAAGAAAACTGTAATTCGCGTGAACTCATTGGGTTTGTTATATTAATAAAATAATATGGTTGCCTTCACTGTACGTTTTTCTTGTGAGAATAACAAAAAAATCGGTTAGTTAAACAAATGTACATGTAATAACAACCATGTAATACCTATAGTTACATTAATAAAACGACTTTATTTAACCCTTCGTTAGTGTGGTGGGGTAAGCAATGCCCCAGTATGTTTGCCTATGTTTTTTGGCACCAGAATTTATTTCGTTTTAAATTAATATTTATTGTTTAAAACAAAAAGAAAACAGAAGAAATTATAATTTTTTAATAAATGGTGGGTAGAAAATCATATTTTGTCAATGACACATTCGATATTCCAAACTTTCCGTATTCTGAGTAAATTTTAATTTGGGGTATGGCATACCCCGCAACACTAATTACGTAATTTTTTTTCAGCCACACTAACGAAGGTTAAAGTCATTAAAAATGTGTTTCAAAATATAGTAGTGTAAAGCATTCTTCTAACAATTGTGGTTCGGGTAAAACAACTAAACATTTTTAATTCATTCATTCAAAAAAAAATGGTTGGTGGTGCCCCCAACAAATGGTATACTGTTGAACTACCAAAATATTGTCAATATATATATTTTTTTTTAAGTTAATATAGTTTGTTCAATTTGATTGAAAATCAATTAAATAGAAGGTTTCTTGTTGAAGGTTTTTCCTCTGGAGATAAATTAATATCTTTTGATGTAACATCTCTGTTTCCAAATGTTCCTATTGACATAACTTTGCAAAATTTTGAATCTTTCTTAATTGTTAACAACGTTGCTTTTGATAAAATTCTTGAATACATTAAATTAACGAAACTGTGTATGGAACAAAATATCTTTAGCTTTAATAATAAGTTTTATAAACAAACATTTGGAACTGCCATGGGTAACCCACTCTCTCCTTTTTTAGCAAACATATTCCTAACTTATTTCGAAAAAGATATTATAAGTAAATTTCCTTCTTTCCCTAAATTATGGATTAGATATGTAGATGATATTCTTGCTGTAATACCACTTGATTTTGATATAGATATTTTCCTTAATTTCATTAACAATCAGTATCCGTCAATAAAATTTACGTTTGAAATTGAGGATCAACACAGTTTACCATTTCTTGATTTATTACTTATGATTAAAGATAATACATTCCACTTTGATATACATAGAAAAGCCACACACACAAATAACTATATGCACAACTTATCTTATACAAGCTATAAACAAAAATACACTACATTCTTTTTCTTAATAACTAGATTATTGAACATACCGCTTTCGGCAGATAATTTTAAAAAAGAATTAGAATATATATATCATATAGCAGAAATTAATGGTTACAAGAAAAGTGTGATAGATAAAATTAAAAATAAGTTAGAAAATAAGAGGTTATTAAGAAATATAACTACACTTATTCCAGATAAAATAGTAGAGAAAAAGTTTTGCAGATTTAACTTTAATAAATTATGGGTTAACCAGATATTAAGCTTGTGTAAAAAATACAATCTTAGTCCGGTTTTTCAAAATTCTAATACTTTAAAAAATAAATTAAAATTTAATATTAAAATTATTGATTTTATAAAAAATGTTCTGGGATTTATAAGATCAAATGCGGTGTTTGTAATAAAGTATATAGTATAAGTCAAACAAATAGGAATGCGGAGATTAGATTTAAAGAGCATTTATATCATATTAAGAATCACAATGCCGATAAATCTGCTTTGGCGTATCATTTTGTTAATACAGGACATACTTTCTCAATTGATGATTTAGAGTTAATTAAGTCTTCAAATTGTAAGAATCTTAATATGTGGGAAGCTATTTATATGAAAAAACATATTAATAGCTTGTTCAATACTGATTTAACACCCCTTAATTACAAATATTTAGAATTTATTGAATATAGTAGTCCTGATGATTAATTTTTGTAACCTAGGATATACTTACTATATTTTCGCATTTAGTTTTTGTCAATACACTTATATGTACACTTCTCACAGGAAAAATCGGGACACCCACAATTCAGAATTTTAAAATTTCTTGATTGTAAATGCAACTTTCGGAGTACGTATTCACTTATCATAGCCATAAATCACTTAATTATGTATATTACTGCGATCAAAGGCAACGACTAGAAATTTAAATAGAAAAATGAATATATAGAGAGAAAAAGTTTATGTATAGAATAAACAAATCCGAGTTTCGGCGGTGGCGTTCCTTTAGAAATAAGAAATTAAAAAAAAATACCTAACAACAAAAAGAACTCTTGAATAGACGACTTCATTTAGAAATATATATGTACTTAACTTGTTTGATGTTATGTAGAGATAATTGCTTTTTAAGAAAACATGCGGTGATGGGATTTTATTATTTAATATTATGTTACTTGTTAGTGCTGCTTTGATATTAGTTACTTAGTTCGATTTATGCTTACGAGTATTAGTTTAGCAATAGATAATATGTCAGTCAGCCTCCTCAGTTTTGGGATAATGTGATTTTCACAGATTTATTGACTACACTATTATTGATGTATTAATTACTATTGTGTTTAATATTCTTAAATATTGTATTTCTATAAAGTTTTCTTCTATCTATAAAAAATACCAAAACCAGGTTTAAGATTATTTATAAAATTCTTAAATAAAGCAATTAAGTTCGCAAAGAAATTATTTATTTTATGAACCCTCCGTTTATTGTATTTTCAGGAAATATATTTTAGCTATCGTCTGTGTAATCTGGCGTCGTTGATCTATTTTCTTGAAATATGGCCAACACTGGGTCTCTTTACAAACTGTCTTTATGTAGCACAGGTTTATTAACAATTATTTAAAATATTATTTTATTTATAATACATAACAAACATTGTAAGAAAGCATATTGTACGTCAATCTCAGTTAGTCCTAAAATATTTATTTTTGAATTTGATACATTTAATACTTTTTCGTTGCTACTGCCTGAAGTTGTTACAGACCAAAAGTGTTAGCTACATTTCAATAAAGTAGAACGACATTGGATTACACAGGCGATAGTTAAGATATATTTCTTGAAAATACATAAACGGAGGGTTAATAAAATAAATAATTTCTTTGCGAAATTAATTGCTGTAAAAATGTTGTAAATAATCTTAAACTGTTTTTGGTAATTTTTTAAAACATAGAAAAATATCTTGTAGTAACACAATATTTAAGAATACTAAACAAGAACAATAATGAATACATCAATAATAGTGTAATTAATCAATGTGAAAATCACATTGTTCAAAAATTCAGGAGGTTGATTGACATATTGTCTATTGCTAAAGCAATACTCGCGAGCATAAATCAAATCAAACTAATCAAAGTGACTAATATCCTAGTAATAGGTAATATAATTTTAAAATCCCATCGCCATGTTTTCTTAAAAAAAGAATTATCTCTACATAACATCAAACAAGTTAAATACATGTATGTGTATTTCTAAAGAGGCCTTTTATTTCTTATGTATTTTTTTGCATTAATATTTCCGTATTCGGTATTTCTAAGGAAACACCGCCACCGAAATTCCAATTTGTTTGTTTAATATTTTAATGTAAACCTTTTTCTCTATATATATTTATATTTCTGTTTAAATTTTTTGTCTTTACCTTTGATCCAATAATACACACAAAAAAGTGATTTATGGCTTTGATAAGTGACTATATCCTCTGAAAGCTGCATTTACACCCAAGAAATTTTAAAATTCACGATTGCTGGTGTCCCGATTTCTCCTGTGAGAAGTGTACACCTGATGTTAGCTAGCTAGATTTTAGCTTAGTTAACGAAATGTACATTGTGTTTTGAAGATTAAAGAATTTGTGAGACTGAATTTTATTGGTATTTCCTGTTAGTTATTTGATTGAAAATATTAATACAATATTTTTCCAACAAAGTAATTTTGGTTGACGGAATGCATATTTGTCTGCTATGCAACATTGGCAATTCATTAACAACAAATAAATGTATTTTTCTTCTTCTTTCCCTCAATGTGACACTACAAAAAGTGTTAACCTTTTCATTTCTCTTATTGTTAGTAACTACATGTATTAGATTTATGCAAAGATGAAAGGTAAAAGAATTAAAACGAAATGTGCCTAACCAAGTAATGCATAACTGTAAGCGCATATACTGTGCATACCTTTCTAAAATAAAATTTGTTCTATTCGCATTCACGTTGACAATTTTCGCGGTGATCACTGATATTTGCATCTGACGCGAAAGGTTATACGAAATATCACTGTTTTAATTGCGAACTTAACCTTTACGTTAGAAATTTTATTATCCATTGGAGTTCCCTGTTAACTCGTAACAATATCATTGTAAAAAGTCGCCCATTCCAATCCGTATAATTAAACACCCCTCTGTATACACGATGCACGTTCAATTCCGATTTCCAGGAATTAAAACGTTTTATTATCGGCCATGAAACCAGTCGTACCTACCACCATTTCATCGCTCGCTCCTATAAAAATTGGACGAACGTTAATTAGCCAGAATCACGTTCTATTATCTTCTTCGTTTCCGACAACGGCAATTCGGCATCGCGGAACGGAGCCGGTTGGGGGTGGAGAAGAAAAGGGGTATTGATTTATTTCGACGAGATGGGAACTCGGAACGACGGCGGTGGATACACAATGGCCGTACAACACCATTATGGCGCTGAGTAAATTTAACAATTTGTCATTGTTAGGTGTTAGGTCGATTCAAATTGGATTTGTAGGCAATTCTACGGCTGCAATAATAGCGAGACAACAACGCGACGATGTATACAGAAGGAGACGGCGCGAAGTGTTCCCGCGAGACGATTCCCTTCCATTGTTCCCCGCCGAAATCGTAATTGGGTTCGCGATAGTTCTTTATTTGGTTCACTCCTTCGAGTGAGTCGGAATTACAACGCTAAATTTTGACGAAACAATCCAAAAAAATGGGGAAAAATTTCCACAAAAATACTGTAACAAGGTCAAGTATAGTGGAGATTGACAGAGTGCCATGGAGAAGCTTACCTCCGATAGTAAAGCTATGAGGAAAACGAAGACAGACAGCTTCAGAAAATTTTGCAAGGATTCATTCATTCATTAAATCAGGGTGGGCACCTAAAGTCCGGGCACTTGCGCTAGGTGCTCATTGTACCATCCCTATTAAGTCTCTTATTTTCACTCGAGCAACTTGGTGTTCTCTATAAAGCCCAGTATCTTGCCCAGTGGAAACTTGAGAACCTTCGACGGCTCCAATAGATCTTTCCCAAAATATTTCTGCTTGAGTATTTTCAATTCCTCACGTGTGCAGATTACATGTAAATTCGTTTCCTTCTGGAGTTCGCATCTTCTGCACCACGGTTCGCTTACTCGGCTTGTGTTGTATAGATGCTTTTTCAGGAGACTGTATCCAGTTACCAGCCCAGTAATGGTTTTAGCTTATTTCTTGCTGCGTTTTAGTAGGTTATCAGAGAATCTAGCATCCCCATCCCCTATTAGCGCTTTGGTATGGAGTTGACCTTCAGTCGACCTCCATTTCTTTGTACTTTCTTTATCTCACCAGGTCTAGATCTCCCTTCTTGCGAAATCCATGCTCTGCACCCATGAAGTGTCTTTTAGAGCCCTCTTTGGCTAGTTCGCCGGCTATTACATTGCCCTTTATATCCTCATGTCTCGGCACCCAAATCAGAGACACCTCGTAGTCTCGTGCTAGTGTATTGAGGGATTGTTTGCAGTCTCTAACTAGTTTTGACCTAGTTACGAGGTTCGAGACTGCTTTGATGATAGCCTGGCTGCCAGTCATTATATTAATTTTCCTCCTCATTTAGTCCCCTTCTGCAATCATTTCTGCACAATACCTTTACCTGGAAGACCGTTGTATGCTTCCCCAGGCTTAGGGATATCCTTTGATTAGGGCTGGGCCCACAAATACCGGCTTCTGTGCCCTGGCTGGATTTGGATCCGTCCGTGAACCGGTTATCAATAGCAGTGATCTCACTACGTGCCTGATCTCTGTTCAGTATGGAGATTTTCACACTTTTCGGTGAAGATAATTTCAGGTGCCATGCCGTCCGTGGGCATTTGCAGCAATGGCCCGCCCAGCATCATACGTGTGCCCTCCCATCCTAAAGTTGGGATGCCACAGGTTGTTGGCTTTCAGTTTAAGGATCGCATTTATTGCTCTCACAGAAAGGCGAGGATGTCAATTCAACACTTAACACTGCAAGAGTACACATGAGGTGCGCCAAGTGCCCCAAGGTTGGACTAGTAGACTGGTCTTCTATCCAGCCATACATCACATCAGCAATCCATTCACCGTAACAGTTGCACCAGCCTCATTTTCGAATAAGTAAGGTCCAATCACACCGCCAGCCCAAAAACCGCACCAAACAGTGACACGTTGAGGATGGAGAGGCTTCTCAACAAGCATCCCTGGATTTTCCGAGCCCCAAATGCGGCAATTCTGCTTATTCACGTAGCCTCCGAGATGAAAATGGGCCTCATCACTGAAGATGATTTTTCGATGAAAATCCGGATCATTTGATGCATTTCAATGACCCAATCAGCGAAGATACGACGTTGCTGGTGATCGACCGGCTTGAGTTCTTGTGTTAACTGAACTTTAAAAGCCTTAAAACATAAGTCTTTATGCAAAATACGGTGTAATGTCGTTTGTGGAATGCCTAATTCCAAAGATCGACGAGGAATCGACAAACCTGGGTTTTCGTCAACACTATGGGCTACAGCTGCAATATTCTCAATTGTTCTTGATCGACGCACACGGTTTCAATTCTTCACATCACTAAGTTGTCCCAACAGCTCAAATTTTTTAACCAGTTTCACTATTGCTGGCCGAGTAGGTGCTTCACAACGACCCAAAAGTGCTTTAGTTTTGCGAACTGTGACTGCAAAATTGTCACCATTTCTGTAGTGAGTTTTAACAATTTCAATGCGTTGTTGAAGCGTGTATCGTTCCATTTTTAGTAATGGCGTAGTTTTTACTTGTCAAATGTTAAAAGAAGACAGATTCAAAAGTGACAGCTGCCCAGATAGCGGGCTATTTAAAATGAAACCTGTTATTGTAAAACCCTTTATATGGGTAGAAAACTTCGCCATAATAATAATGCTTAGATCACAGAATCTGTTTACAAAGGTATGGGCTAACTAGAAGTAACAAAATAATATGATCGCTTTTTATACCAATTATTTTCTTAATTTTTGCAATATCTCCAAAATAAACGAAATTTTATTAGTTTGAGGGTTTGTTTGTTGATTTCATTAACGACAATACGTAAATCTCGAGGATGTTGGCAGTTGGTGGTTATAATTATTACTGCTATGTCGACAGGCCGATGCCCATCTTAACATTAGCTTTGTTGCTTCAAAACGTTGACCGACGTCCTTCTTACCATTAGCGGAAATCAGAATATTGCAATTATAATTAATTAATTATTAATTCGATCCATGTTGGAGTACTATAAAATTTCCTAGTATAAAAATTCTCGTTTATATATTTACTAATCGTAAAATATTGTAAAACACTTCACAATATTTTCTGGAAGATTGTGCTACAATATTACTATATGTATTAACGGGGATATTTCCAGGCCGTTGTAAACTAAGAGGACATCTGACAATGAGTAAGCTTGGATTAGCAAAGGAATCCTGAATATAGATTTTGTGAGAAACAGCAGTCAAGTTAATATTATAGTCTGTATTTTCAATTTAATTTCTTTTCTACAAACTGAATTTTGTTAAATAGCAATCTTAGATATGAAAATACTGCGGCTTACCGCAATAAATCCTGGTCAACGTCTTCCCTAAAAAACAATTTCAATTAATCAGGAACTTTCCGTCATTTGCACTTTGTATGGAATCCAGATACATTTCTAATTTTAATATTTTTTGACACTTTAGTATAAGTGGTTAGATTTCCTTGAAATATCTAATTTTCTTTTCTTTTTTTTTACATAAATCTCGAGCTACTATAAAACTACCCCTAGTTTAAAGTCGTATGCAAATACTATTTCTTTGGTATAATTTGACGTTTATTATATATTAGGGAAGTCATTTTACTACCAATTTTTATAGTATGTCTTCTGAATGACGCTAATGATGTCGTAAAGATGATGCAAAGTAAAAAATCTCTTCGTGAATGTCGAAATTCGCCAGGGAATTTTGTTGAAAAAGCCTTTCTTCCAGTACGGAATGAGGATCGTGTGTATTGTAGCGTAAAATTTATAAAAGGCCATTGTTTTAATATTCCGCGAGGTCACGGTTAACGCTGCGTCATTATTAATTGCGCAGAATGTACCGTAAGATAAAAAAAAATGGGTCACACGAATTATCAGTGTGCTAGTGACATTGGCATTACTATTGAATTGAACACCAAGGAATTACAATAAAATTAGTCAGTACAATGAGGCGTTTGCGTGTATCTGACATCAACAAATTGTTTATCTATGTAACATTGTCACGTGGCTGTTGGATTAGATATTTAATTATACTAATTATGACATTGTGAGAATTTGCGTTGTTGATTTATGAAAAACTGTATGTAACACATATGTATCGTTTTCTTTGTTATACAATATTGTATAAGAAAGTGATTTAAACAAGCGGAAGGAGATGTATAATGCGAGTGATTGTTTCTTGTGTCTTAGACATTCTACGTTGTATACAGGGTTAGGCAACTAAAAGAAAAATTAGAAAGAACAATAAAATACTATTTAACACGCAAGTATTATAATTTCTTTTTTTTAAATCCAAGATAAGAAAGGTTTCCACCTTTAAATAAAAAACAAAACAAAAAATACACACCAAACATTAAATGGAAAAATTAATAAACAAAGAATAAGCTCAATTCAAAAATGCAAGCACCTGTATTCAAGCTGAGCAGTTACATAAACAATAATGAACAAAAGTGAATATTTTTCGCGCGAGGTTAAAGAAATTTCAGAGATAATTGAAATCTTTTCAGTTAATGCTGATTTACTTATAAGCAAGGACTTTTATACACACACACTCCACACTATGTGTCGAGAACTACACGAGTTTAAATTTGACGAGCAAAGATAGTCAAGTATTGTCTATTGCTAAGGGGTTATTTTGTCCAACTGACACGTGGAATTATAAAATACTTCTAGTCACATTTTATTTGATCTAGACTAGACAAATTTACTAGCTGTTTAACTAAATGAATGCGGTCTATTGCAATTCTAATGCAACTCTTATTTCTTAGTGCTATAATATTCTCTCTTTAAGACGTTTTCTCAATTATAAATACGCAGAACCACTCATTCAAAAGTTTTGGTTTCAACTAAACGTGTCAATTTTAAAATGATTTTTTGGGAACCATTATATAATTAAGTGAATGTTTATGATATTTGACTCAAATCTGAACTAATTACGTAAATGGATGTTCCCAATACATTTAAGATGATGAATTTTTTATGCACACAGCAATTAACGTTTAATAACACAAGGTTACACTTTGCAGGTCAGTACACGTTTGGTGGTTTGTTTGGATATGTTAATACGCAGAAACAAACCCGAAAACAGATACACGTGCAATGCACGTGGTGCGTATAATGCAATACCGTATTAGATTAGGTGGGGTTTCTATATTTCTATTCGAGGGAAAAATTTTGATTGGTTGACGCTTCTGAATGTCTAGAAAAATAGTAAATCCTCATATCTGAACAAAGAATTCACACCAAATTCTAGTAATTTCTGTTCTATTAAACACACGTAGTCAACTCGTCTGGCAAAGTTTGTAAAAAACAACACTAAAATATTTGACTAGCGCAAAATTAACGCCAACACCGATAATACTTTCAACAGTGTACTGTTTGAAGATTTTAAAGCTGTTATACATGGGAAAAACGATCTTGTTGTTTTCAACCATTTTTCATGCATTTGGTTACAGTTACTAAATTATTACTTGATTTAGGAATATTAAAAATATTCCTGTATTCAATCAAACAAATAATTTGGTTAGTAGATTTATTTAAAGCTAGCGGAGTATTTATTAATTTAACTAAATATTTATATGGAAGTAAAATTAAATATCGCATTTTATTTTCGTATAACAGTTTCCCCCCCATATAGTGCAGCAGAAGAGCAGATATACGTATTGCTGTGTACTGATGATACCAACCTAAAAGCCAAATGAATTTAAAAATGAAAAATTAAATTTACTAGCTCAGCGGATAAAAATTTAAAAGGGCGCAAAAGAACTCTTAACGTCAGAGTTACCCTCACAATAAAACCTATCATGAAAAGTAAAATGTGGGCGTTTGAAAAATTGACTTTCTTTAAAATCCCCAAAGATTGAAATGGTTGAATCAAAAATAAAAGAACAGAAATTTTGAATGACGTTTACAATCATTAAATTTATTTTTATAAAAAAAAGAAAAAAAACATTTAATTACGATGATGCAGAAATAAAACCATGAATTTAAGATTCTGGCCGAAAACAAAAACTGCATTAGACTCTACAATTTCTAGAGGACAATTCAAAATCCTCTAAACAAAGCAAAAGACAAATTTGTTCTAGAAGAAAATCCTATTCGCAAAAAATCCACGTGGTCTTCAAAAAACACACTAAAATTAAATTAAACGTGGATAAAACAAGTATATTTAAACACAAGCACAATGCTTCTTTTCACCTACACGGAGGTGATTAACTAAAAAAGACTAATTTGAAAACTAAGAAACGGAAAAATTAAACTCTTTTACACTTAAAAAACAATTTCTTCTAAAACAAATTATAATAACTGATCTTACACCCGATTTGTGTACACAATAAAATACAACAGCAATTATTAATTAAAAGAGTTCCTTGAAGGATGATAAAATTTCAAATAAAACGAACTACATTTTAAATAAAAATGAAATTACCAAAAATGGCAGCAAAGAAAATAAATAAACATGTACTTACTCCGGCATCGTTTAAGGAACTACCTTTTAGGGGCCCAAACATCGCATACATCTAACAATTTACAATTGCGTGCCAAAGCAGCGCATGAAATGCAAAGAAAATAAAAAATAGAATATTACAATGAACTATATACAATACTGGTAAATGCAAAATGTACAACTGACTGAATTTAATTTAAACAGAACAATTAAAATACTTCCAACAATCAAATCAATTAACAAAATCTTATCCAAAAATAAAACATTAATTTCTGAGAGAATTTGCCCGACGCATCGACAAAGATTGATTTCTATTAATGAAATAACACCGAATTTACAAACCCCGGGGTGCCAAACCACAGCAGTATGTGTAGTAGAGAAATTGTCGCATAGATGGCGCATCTCCTATTTCATTCCAGTAACAGATAATATTTCGCACAAAATAGGCTGGAAACTACGATCGTAACATACTAATCTGGTATATTTACCAGAAGATCTGGTAGAAATCATCGCCATTGAAAGGACGATATAATAAACAAAGGTTAAATAATTTAAAGCATATCGCAGAGAGGGCAAAGAAACAGGAAAATTTCGTTTCTCACATGAATGCAGGCGTGGATTTTAATGTTCTAGGCAAAGTGGACATACGTGAATAGTCAGACAGTGCTTATTTGCGACATAAACATAAGTACAACGAAGATGTGGAAAAAAAATTGTCATATTTTGCGTCGGCTAATTATATGTATAAAAAACTTATCCGATTATCTTATTCTATGTTGGACAGCGTAAAATTGAAAAGTGAACTTTCAGTAATTTATGAGCGCGAGAACATGCGTGACGTAGATGTAGGTGGTGTTTTGCCACTTTTAGTGTTCATAACACACAACAACTAAAAACAAAATTTGACGGAAACATATAAACTGTTGGATATAATTTGTACAATCCCCATGTCGACAGCAGAATGTGAACGATGCTTTTCCACCCTCAAACACATTAAGACTTTTCCGAGAAGCACAATGTCAGAAGATCGACTGAACGCATTTTTACAACAAGGTCATAGACGTCTTTTCCAGCATGAAAAATAGGAGAATGAATTTTATGTACAAAAAATAGGCAAGTTATTATTTTGTGCCCACCTTCTTTCATAACTCACGAACCGCCACTGTTGTTAGGAAAAAATCAGACATAATGAACTCTTCTTTGTAATTTTGCTTTTAAACAAGTAAAGCTTCTATGGAAATTATTACTACTTTAGAAATTTCATTTGTGAGTATTCTAGACTGAAATAATCTTGGAAAAGTTACTCACATTACGAAATTTCACTATGAATATTCCACGCTATATGAAATAACCTTTAAAAATTACTTACAGTTAGAAGTAAAATACCTGCACGGTTTTAGGGGGACAAAATTGACTCAAAATCGTACAGGAATTTTACCAAAATTTTTTTAGTGTGTGTTGTGCATGTTGGCTAAGAAGCGGAAAAAACAACTGCAATCACAGAATTAATCTTCAATTCAACAACTGCTTCCTCTCATACATTAATAGATAGTAAATTGATACATTAAAATTCGCACATAATTAAACCACATGGCATTCATCATCTTTTTTTTTATTATTTACAATCACAATCTCTTTCGACAGACAGTCAAAAGCTACAAAAAAAGCGAAAGATTATGAACGACATCACAACTGAAAGTCTACGGAGAAGTGACGCCGTGGCATCAGTCCGTCACTGACCGTTTTCGAAATAACTCTCCGGTTATTTATTCCTCCCAAACTTTTCGGATCGGTTCCGCGAGCCGGGCTTCCGTTCAAGGTCACCCGTGCACTCTCGACTCCTTGACACAAACGCGGCAAGCGGCGCAAATAGCGGCGTCTCCCTCCCCACCACCACCACCACTACATCTATACGCTCAAAATCCGTTCGTTCGATTCTGGGTCAACACGAAAAAAAAAAAGAGGAAGAAGCGGACAGGCCGTGATAAAGTTATATCTCGTCGTTGTAAGGCGTCTCTCCTCCATTGAATTGATACTTTTTTTTTTTCACTGAGGATGGATCAGATTCTACTAATTATTAGGTACGTGCTATGAAAAAAAAAAGTGAAACTCAAACAGCCGTAAAAAGTAATACTTATTATTTCGACATTTAAATTGAAACCAAATTGAGAAATTTTAAAATCAAATCATATATAATTATAAATTCTGCAAATGGATTTTGAAATAGATTAAGAGCTAATTAATTTAATAGAGTTGAAAATGTGTTGATCGATCAATTACTTGTTGCTTTTAAACTGTTTTTGAAGAGAAATTCGCGATATACATATACACTCCGATCAGTGTTTAAGAATAATACTATGCTTTCAGAAAAGATTTCAACCCACGTGACTTGTTTTAAGTATGCAATTAATCTTGCAATGTGGTACTAACTAACAAATAATTACCTGTAATTGTTTCATTGAAAAATATTGGTTCAGTAATTCTTCGTCTAGGCATTGCTACCCAAAATTTCAATTTTTATCGGAGGTAAAGTTGTCTCGATAAATTCATGAGGATTTTCAGTACCCCACCCAAGAAACCAAGTTATGTATCAAGTACATCACTGCAATGTAGACATGTACACTTCTCACAGGAAAAATCGGGACACCAGCAATTCAGAATTTTAAAATTTCTTGATTGTAAATACAACTTTCGGAGGACGTATTCACTTATCATAGCCATAAATCGCTTAATTATGTATATTACTGCGATCAAAGGTAGCGACTAGAAATTTAAACAGAAAAATAAATATATAGAGAGAAAAGGTTATGTATAGAATAAACAAATCCGAGTTTCGGTGGCGGCGTTTCCTTTAGGAATATCAATGAAACAAAAAATACATAACAACAAAAAGAACTCTTGAATAGACGGTTTCATTTAAAAATATATATGTATTTAACTTGTTTGATGTTATGTAGAGATAATTCTTTTTTAAGAAAACATGTGGTGATGGGATTTTATTATTTAAAATTATGTTACTTGTTAGTGCTGCTTTGATATTAGTTACTTACTTGGATTTATGCTCGCGAGTATTAATTTAGCAATAGATAATATGTCAATCAGCCTCCTCAATTTTGGGATAATGTGATTTTCACATATTTATTGACTACACTATTATTGATGTATTAATTACTATTGTTGTTTAATATTCTTAAATATTGTATTACTATAAAGTTTCCTTCTATCTATAAAAAATTACCAAAACCAGGTTTAAGATTATTTATAAAATTCTTAAAGCAATTAAGTTCACAAAGAAATTATTTTCTTAGTTATCGCCTGTGTAATCTGACGTCGTTGATCTATTTTCTTGAAATATAGCCAACACTGGGTCTCTTTACAAACTGTCTTTATGTAGCACAGGTTTATTAACAATTATTTACAATATCATTGCATTTACATACATAACAAACATCGTAAGAAAGCATATTGTTCGCCAATCTCAGTTAGTGTTAAAATATTTGTTTTTGGATTTGATTCATTTAATTTTAATATTTTCTCATTTCTACTGCCTGGAGCTGTGCTACAGACCAAAAGTGTTTCTATAAAATAGAATAAAGATATTGGATTACACAGGCGATAACTAAGATATATTTCTTGAAAATACAATAAACGGAGAGCTAATACAAAAAAATAATTTCTTTGCGAACTTAATTGCTTTAAATATTAAAACTGTTTTTGGTATATTTTTAAATAGATACACGAAAACATTAAAGTAATACAATATTTAAGAATACTAAACAACAATAATAATTTAAGAATACTAAACAATAATAGCGTAATCAATAAATCTCTAAAAATCACATTGTCCCAAAAGTCAGGAGGCTGTTTGACATATTGTCTATTGTTAACGCAAGTAACTAATATCAAAGTAGCACTAACAAGTAATGTAATTTTAAAATCCCATAACCAATGTTTTCTTAAAAAACAATTATCTCGGCATAACATCAAACAAGTTAAATACATATACTATATTTCTAAATGAAGCCGTCTATTCAAGAGGCCTTTTTGTTGTTATGAATCTTTTTTTGCATGAATATTTCCGTACCTATTCGTTATTTCTAAAGGAAATGCCGCCACCGAAACTCGGATTTGTTTATTCTATATATAAACCTTTTTCTCTCTAGACATTTATGTGATTTATGGCTTTGATAAGTGAATATATCCTCTAAAAGCTGCATTTACACCCAAGAAATTTTAAAATTGACGATTGCTGGTGTCCCGATTTTTCCTGTGAGAAGTGTAGATATCGCAAGCCTGGTAATATATCCAGTGCTTTGCGTTTGCCTTACAAGTTGAGACTTATGTCCGCAACAAGTACACATTCTGACAATATACTAGCGACATTGAATAGGTATATGCTAGCGATATCAACGTTACATCGACACGATGACGAAAAGGATATAAAAACGCTTTATTTGTTATATCTAATGTATATTCAACATAGGTACTGATAATATATATTTTAATGTATCTGAATGTTCAGTTTATGTTGTGTATAAAGTCCATTTTTGCATAACATTTATTCAGTATGTTACTTGGTTTCCGGGTTGAAACCGTGTCCTGCAAATACCTGTGACCGACGTTTCGTCCTCACTTGAATGAGACATCTTTAGGTATTGCTACTAATGTTGCTGTACAGCTGAAACTATATTTCAATCGCAACATAAGTAGCAGCTTCAAAGGTATCTCATACGAGCGAGAACGATACGTCGGCCAGAAGCAGATGCAGGACACAGTTTCAACCTAAAACCAAACAATGTGTAGTACTAAAAAGTCAAAAATTGACACTTAAGAGTTAAGTAAAACACCCTAAAAATATTTGCTTGTAAAACACAACTATACCTTCTTTAAATATATATATTAGTTATCACATATGCATTTAACTTTTCGCTATCCAAATTACCTGCATCTTCAGAATGATCATCTATATTGCAATGTAAATAGCAGTTGATATGTGATAGTGACATAGGTAACTTAAAAAATATGTAGAAAATAACACAAGTTGTATGAAACGACTTTTTAATGATATAAGTTAAAAATACATACATAATTTTTTGTACAACGTTTCTCGTTCATCGTTGTTCAGAAAAAGCCTGAACTATTCTGCAGCTATACATACAAATTCCCTTTTGGTTATTAGTTATATGATATTCGAATACCATATGGACTGTACTGGAATTTATGATCTAAAAAGTAAGAATATGCAGTATATTTACATATACCTAGCAAATACCAGTAAAATTTGGCCGCAAAAGTGACTAACCTAACCTAACTGTAATATAATGAGTTAAAACTTTTACAAGAACAAAAACAGCTTAATCTACAAATAACTGTGTTAATCACTTACCTTCAATGAACAGCACAAAATTTAAATATTGGCAATACCCTGCGAAGTTATCACTAGATATATTCGATGCACACAAGCTGATGCACGTTGATGCACATATTCTAGACTTAGACGACATAAGACAAGAAGTTGAAGAAGGTGCAGAGCGGGCTTCGGGGTGTATGAAATCTCTAGTGACGCCACATTTCGATAAAAAATTATGTACCATACGTAGAATTGTTACATAGTTTATATTCTCTGATGTTTTATGTCCGGTAAAAGCATCTTAATAATAGATATCGTATTCATATATCTGTTTCATATGCTCACTATGTTAATATATAACATGTTATATACCCAATACATAGAATTGTTATATAGTTTGTGTTCTGTATCAGGTACATAACAGGCATATAACTAATAGATATCGTATTTATATATCTGTTTCATATGCTCACTATGGTAATATATAACATGTTATATACCAAATACATAGAATTGTTATATAGTTTGTGTTCTGTATCAGGTACATAACAGGCATATAAATAATAGATTATCGCATTTACATCTCTAGTTTACATATTCTCTTCGTTAATATATAAAGTCGATGTAGCTAGTATGTCTTCATCACGAATGGTTTCCTGGCCATGTTCTGTAATTTTATGAATTAACGTATCCTGACAAATAAAACTAAGCTTCATCGCTAAAGAATGTCAGCTCAAGAATATTATTATTGCTTAACTGCTCATTGAACCAGTGGCAAAATTTTACCCTTTATTCAAAATCAGGTGGAAACAATTGTTGTACTGTACTTGCTTTGTATGGACGCATATGCAGTTTTTTTGTAAGTGCGCTATGGCAAGTTCCAACAGAGAGTCCTACAAAATAAATATAAGCGACGTCATTCATTCATTCGTTCAAGTTAGGGTGGGCACTTGATGTCCGGGCACTTGAGCGTGGTTGCTCATTTTACTATCCCTATTATTCTTTTATTTCACTCGAGCAGCTTGGTGTTCTCTATAAAGCCCAGTATCTTGCCCAGTGGAAACTTGAGGACCTTCGAGGGCTCCAATAGATCTTTCCCGAAATATTTCTGCCTGAGTACCTTCAGTTCCTCACATGTGCAGATTACATGTAAACTCGTTTCCTCCTGTAGTTCGCATCTTCTACACCACGGTTCGCTTACACGGCCTGCGTTGTATAGATGCTTTTTCAGAGGGCAGGGTCCAGTTACCAACCCAGTAATAGTAAAGCGACGTCAAAATTTAAACAAATAGAAAAAGTCAGAATACCTGTCTGATTGGCTAATTTTGGTAGGGATTTGTGAGCACTATATTCCATTCTGTTTTGAATATCATCCAAAATCGGTTCTGTTAATATGGTGGGTCTACCTGCAGACTTTTTTTTCGCAAATGCAATGTCTATCTTCAAATCTATGAGAAATTCGGGATAAACTGATCGATGCAGCTTTGGAGAGAATATTTCCAAATTCCATTAGCATCTTGTGTACCGCTTCTGTATAATGTGCCTTTAAAATAAATAGCTTTTTTAACCCTTAAAGCACGACGTGGGGTCCTTCAAGGACCCCAAATTCACATTGTACTTCATGTAGGCGAAAATAGCGTAGTACCTTAAGGGTTAAGAAAATCATACTTGCTGTTAAGCTAATTTGTTTGAGTGAAAGATATTATTTTGAACAAGTAGTTTTGATCGCTTCAGAGAAAGCAGTAACATTAATCTTAAGTCATCTAATATCTATATCTAATTCAAATAAAGTTTCTTTAAGTGAAATAATTTTTTTTTTTTTCAAAGACATGTAAATCTTTTTTTTTCTCAGTGCAGTTTCCTAGTTTTTGTATTATTTATTATCTAAATAAAGTTTGAAATTTATAAAAAAAAAATACTGATATTTTTATTCATGACATAACTTGCATTGCGTGCATCTGAACTATATAAACATATTATTTTTTGTAAAATAGGTCGCCATATAAACGTAGATTAAACCGGCGTACATTGCATGTTTTTAATCCTTATAAAATCAGAAAAAAACAATCTAACACGTTCCTTTCGTTCGCCGGCTTGCAGGCAGAATCACACGCAACAGGACCTGTACAAGCCGTCCAGGTCGCCTCTGCCGCCGACACGTTACCCGTTCCCGGGTTCGCCACAGCTCCAGTCCCAGGTCGTCGTCGGCCAATTGGCTCCACCGCCCCCACAGCAACCGTCTACACTGCCGCCATCTAACAATCAGCAACCGCAACAACAGCAGCAGCAGCAAACCCAGCCACAGCAGCAGCAGCAGCAGCAACAACAGCCGTCGCTGCAGCAGAGGTACAGCCTGGCGGCCGCGCCCGCTCCCCAAGCGCCGCTACCGCCCCCTACCGGCTACAGGGACACCTTCAGGCAGCATAGGATCTCGCTCCTCCATCCGGACTACTGCGGTCGATCGAGGGATGTCCTGCTGCAGGGTGGGGAGGCGGAAGCCACGTCCGCCGCCGCCCCCACCCATCACATGGACTCTATGACGGGGATGGGCCAGCAGCCGTTCAAGAAGATCAGGTTGCAGGATCACAAGGACTTACAGCCCTTGCGCATAGATACGAGGGTGAGTAGACGAGGATTTTATTTATCGATTTTCGACTGGGTAGGGCGTCCTCTAGTGGTGAAACGTCGAATTGGAGCGATGTTTTAGTTATCTAGAACGATGTGATTTGATATTCATCCTAACAGATGGCGCCATGGTCAGAGAAAATTTATTGCACTTGTTTGTCACTAGAGATGGGAAATTTGGTTCAGTTTACAGATACGTGTCTTTAGTTCTAATTCATTTTACTAACCTGCATCTTTGAGCATGTACTCGAGGAGCCAATAAACAATTTTGATGACATTCTCCAAGCATAATAATTATATCAATACGCTTTTTTTTAGAAGAAATATTTATTTTGATCAAATACAACAACAATATTCAACTCATGACCTGAACTTCTTGTGGATGGATTATTAGAATGCGAGCTGTTTCCATCGTCTGTTGGGTTGTTTAAATTCGATATTTCGGTTTCTACTGCCGTCATCAAGGTAGCCCTGATAAGGGCTATGGCTTGCCAATTCTATATATTCTCGGATATGAATTGGAACAACAACAGTTGGAAAAGCCATAAAAAAATCACAGCATCACTCTCATGTTCGTCAGTTTCAACATGTTAAGTACAGTCGCGAGCAAATGTTATAGGCACCCTAAATTTTGGGCGAATATCACAATAAAAAATGAGAAAATAAAAACTTGTAGGTAATACATTATAAATATGTAGTATTTTAAGGGATATATATACTTAATACTTTTTAGATGGGAGGGGGGAAAGTGACATCTCGAAGACTTGAAAATATATAAAAAAAATAATATATTTACAAAAGGTATCTATAAAGACTATTGTAACCGTAAAGACGATTATATAAACGTTGAAATATCTGTCACAAAAAAAATCCAAGAAACATAAAACCCATTAATTTTGTCACAGGTGCCTATAACATTTGCTCGCGACTGTATAAATATAGGTTCCAAATGATATACAGGCCGATTCAAATTAAGTGCGCACCATTGCTATCTCTGTTATTATTGATTCTAGAAAGTATGTTAAATTAGCAAAGTATTAGGGTTTTTTAACGCTAATTAATGTGCAATATACGAAAAAACAATTGAATGACGCATTTCCAAGAAATTTTAACATTTATATATTTTTTTTTAAATTGAACGCCCTATATATTTAAAAAAATGAAAGACATTTTAATTCATGATGCAAAAGAATCAATCCAATATTGTCTTAAAACGAATAATAAAGAAGTTATTATTCGTTTATTTTGTAAAATATAGAGCAGTATAAAGAATCAAGTTTTAACAAAACAGATATATGTCTTTGCGGTTGATGTTTATTTTAACATATTACATCTTAAAATAATGTCGTAATTAAATTGAAAAGGAAAAAGTAAATGCATAATTTATAAATACTGCTCAAAGGTATCACCTTCATTCTCAATACATTTTCGTGCCCGTTTGAGTACCCTCTGAGTAACTCTTAAGATTCTCATTCCATCCAATTGGCGGAAAACCTTCCTAACCTTATTTTGCAATTCGTTCACGTTGTTGTGTCGAGTTCTGTATATCTGATCTTTTAAATATCTCCAAAGAAAAAAGTTGGAAGGTGAAAGGTCGGGAGAGCGTGCTGGCCATCGAATTGGCCTATTTGTACCAATCCACTTATAGGCAAAGATGATGTCCAGATAGTGTGAACTATGCGGCAGTTGTGTGCCGGAGTACCGTCTTGCTGAAAGTACAAATTTCGGCGCATCAGGTAATTGACGTTATCAAGAAAATCCTCTAGAACGGTATGAATAAATTCCAGATATATCTCTCCTGTCAATTTACCATTGTAGAACAGTGTACCAATGACTATCGAACCAACTAATCCGCACCAGACACTAAAACTAAATCGAACTTGTGCAGCATGTGGATGCATTATTAATAAATTTTCTTGCGACCAGTAGTGCTCATTCTTCTTATTAGACATTCCTCTATTGGAGAAATTTGTTTCATCACTCCGTAAGATACATTGTGCTCCATTCAAATTTTCATCACAAAAATTAATAAATCATTCATAGAAAGCCAACATTCTGTTCGAATCTCCTGGTTGTAATGTTTGTGAGGTTCGGTACTTAAATGGGATATACTTATGCTTTTTTTTAAATTCCCTGAACTGACGCGTAACTTAAAAACAATTCCTTAGTAGCATCTCTAATGGAAAAATCGCGATGGACTTCGAAATATGTAACACTGTAATTGCTACCTCCTCGTTGATAATGATATTTTTCTTTGTTCTTTTCTTCTTAAATAAGCAATCGTGTTGCTTAAATTGTCTGTAAAGTTTTCGAAAGTAACGTCGATCTGGCTGCTGTCGTAAAGGATACTGTTCTGCATAATATTCGCCAGTCCTTATTGAATTTTTGCTGCATACAATGTATACTTCCAGCATATCGCATTTCTGCAAATGAGAAAATACCATGGTGAGATATTATCTAATACTTAGAACTAAATATAACGAAAATGTTCAAGCTACTAATGATAATAATGTAATAATAACAATTAGAAGTAAAGAACACAGCACAAAAAAGAAATAACCAACTTTTTTTAATAATTAAACGTGTAAAAGATTTAAGCTCAATGCGTTTTTGACAGTTTCAAACAACATAATATTTGTTTTGACTTAAAATAAAAGAAGCCTACTATAAATTTTACATATTTTTGGCATCAATTAAAAACCACCATAAGTTCTTTATTATTCGTTTTAAGACAATATTGTATTAAAACTTTTGCTTCACAAATTCAAATATCTTCCATTTTTTTAAGCAATATACCCTGGATGTTCAGTTTAAAAAAAAATATATAAATTTCAAAATTTCTCGGAAATGCGTCATGCAATTTTTTTTTTTTAAATACCAAACGTAGGCAACATTAGAACCCTTATTTAGAAAGTACTAAATGATGTTAAGAACGATTATTTCGCATATTTTGTAAAAACACGAAGACATGAAGCTTAAACAATAAATACCATTGATGAAATTATTAACTAATTAACTAATTCACTGCATTATTTCGAAACTTTTTTTTTTGTTATTGGCTGTGTTGGCTTCATAGCCCATTAGCCACGATTTGTGTTACCATTTAAATTAGCTGAGTATCGCAAGAAACACAAAAGGATATACTCTTCACGTTTTAGAGCTTGTTAAAACGACTTACTTGGAAAGAGCATCGGCCATCGGTAAAATTAGGTAACCCCACAGGTTAAAGTAAGAAGGACAGGAGCCGACAGCTAAAACTAGATTTTAATTTTACACTCCGACAACAATGCCTTTAAAGCTTTAATACTGTGCATGTTCTTTGTCCTTAAAATCTGAACTATGTTTGTAGCCAGTTCAAGATTAAAGTTTACAAGTTGTTGGACTGTAATATAAGGTGATTACTGTCACAGTGTTTCGAAACTTATACAGCGTTTAATACAGTTCAGATCAAAATTACATTATTTTAAAAAGTGAATATTAAATCAAATGCATTTAGTTATTGTGGTAAATAGCGATAAGATTTAAAATGAGTATCTAAAAAATAAATTGATTTATATTGATACTTTCTTAGTTCTTGTTCTGTTATAGTTCCTCAATTGCTAATTCTTGAAATTCGATTATGTACAAAAATAGATTTACTCGGAAATCCAAAGAAACTGCGACCATCGTTAGCATCAGAATTTATCTTGCAAGAGCGAATGGCACAATACCGTGATGTCCATTGGCGTCTTCCCTCACGGTTATTTAACTCAAACATAACAAATACATATGTATAACAAACTAACTGGGGGGTTAATCAATGAGTAAATTAATGTATGTAGACACTAATATAAACAATAACAAATTGCCATATTGGAAAGCTGTTGTTTGAAGTAAGGTTAAGTTTAGAAATTGGAACCCCGATGACTCTTCCGTTGTCCTTACTGCTCATCTGTGGTGAAACTCTGATTGTCGCGTATTTTGGGCACAATATTTCATGCCGTATAGCGTGAATAATCCTGTATAATATTTACATAAGAACAAGGGTCGAAGATGCTAATATATAACAGTATAACAGTATGGACATAAAGCGAAATTTCGTGGTATCGAATATTTTGTGCCAGCATCTTTTCATGATGACGCAATGTTATTGTTTACGTTTTATAAATAAACGAAATTTTCTTTATTCACATTATTTTATATCTTGTTAGTTTAGTGTACCATTTATTAGATCATTAGTTCGTGTGTATTTCCGTGTGGTGTGTATAATTATTGTATTAATAAAGACATTAGAAGATTGTTTCATCGTAGCATACAGTACTTCTTTTATTTGGCTCTAAAGTGTGCAAAAATAAATTCTTACAATGAATAAAAAGTAATCAAAGACTGCAATACATTGTGCTGTGGAAATATGCTCCAATAATTCTAAAAAAAAAGAGAGATATAGTTTTGTTTCCTTTCCGATAAATAAAATATGGTAAATTCTCTGCTTAGGTGTTCTATATCAAATATATTAATTTTCCATTTTGGATTGTAGTACTCTTACAGGGGACAGAGAAATGTAAATCAGTAAGATATTTATCTAGACGAATTTATGGAAAAGTGCTCGAATACACTTCGAAAATTCATTCTGAATACTTGTATTTTAAACACTTTAGCAAATTATTAAAAAACAAATGTGAGAAGGTTGATACATATAAACTACGAATGTTTTTCCATGATTTCTTGTACCAACAAGTATCACATTATCAATTGCGATATTTGAAACCTAAAAATGTTTGAACGGAGAATTTTGTTAGAAGTAGCAAAATGGTATAATTAAACAATTTAAATTATTAAAGCAGTGAAAAACCTTTTCTTGTTTTATTTATAATACATTTTGCAGTTAATTTCTATGTCTATGTAAAAACTTATAAAGCTATTTGCTTAACTTCAAATACTTTAGTCATCGATCCTTTTAAAATTTCAATGTCACAAACAAACATCATTAATAAAATAATATCTATAATATATTCATATATCGTATTTATTTGAAATTTTTGTTTTGAACTATATTCACGATTATTTATTTCGCCATCACTAGAAGATGCCCCTAAGTTCACTCTGTATTTGGAGGTCACGAAAGCGTGTCTGCAAAACATCAAAGGTGCCGACAATTATGTCCTTAAAGTTATATTGTGCTTATAATGTGACACCCAGTGTATCAAAAATGACATAATATCCTTTCACCATCAAACTGCCGCTTAAAATTAAACCACGCTTAACGTATTAACAATCGGGCCTTAGTAACTTAATAGGTAATTTTAGTTTTCATGGTAGGGGTCCACAAACATGTCTTACACCGAGACCCACTTTTACTTATATCCATGACTGTACAATTCCGTTATTTCTATTACATACCTTAGAAAACGGATCTTTTTTTCTGTTTCTACACATAATACTGATATTGTTTCCTACATTAAATTAGAAAACGTATTGATTGATGCGAGTCGTTCAAACATAAGATTGCATAAGCTTAATTGGTAAAGCACTCGTCCGGTAAACGAGAGGATGTAGTTCGAATCCTGCGTGAGAAGAAAAAAAATTCTCGGAAAAAATTCCTCCTAATTCTTACAGTTAATAGCAGAAATACATTAATTTGTTAATAACTGTAAAAAGGTTGCAATTCTTGCAAATTGGTATATATACAGGGTTTTCCACGGAAGTGGCTAGTTAGAAGTTTTCCGGCTTAACGAAATTCCTCAATTTTAAAAAATTGGGGTTTGTGTAATGTAATCTGTGTAATGTATTATTTCAAAGTTTTCTGAATTTTATTAAATATATTAGCCGAAAATAAATTCCTATAATTACCGTAAATTCTCTATAAGTTCTTCCTGCATTCTCAGTGAATCTAAAATAAATTTATAGTATCCAGATTAGAATAAGCTCCTCCAATATTTTTCATTATCTAATTCATAAGTTCCACAATAATATTCATCCATCTGAACACGCGACGTGTAACAAACAATGATTATAACAATAATATTTACTAATAATAATAAAGTGTTGTGATGTTAAAGTCATGGCCCACCAGATAGAAATTATTCGGTCATTTGAAAGCGGTAATAAACAAAACGAGTAATTTAAAAGAAAAATATAATCCAAAAATATACAGGGTGTTCTATTTGAAAAAAATAAGTTTTGCGACTTTCAAAATTCTTGGATGTGCCACTAATTTTTAAACACCCTGTATAATTTCAATAATTTTTTTTATTACGTTTTGGTAAAACCATGTTAGTACTTGTTAATTTTAAAGTGGGAGACTTCTAACACTTAAACCAAGAGAGAATCAATCAATTACGTATAACGATGTAAATGTCAAAATTTTAACAAAAATCGCAATATCTCAAAAACGGTTGAAGATAGGTATAGGAAACCCTAGTAGTAATCGTCATAGAATTTTATGGTAAATTCAAAAATATAATAATATATAGGGTGTTCTATTTAAAATAACAAAGTTCATGGCGACTTCCGGTAAACCGGAAGTGCAAAAAGGTTGGAAATATTTTAGAGAAAAAGTAAGTACCAAGTTGTTGCAAACCCCAAATTTTTAAAATTGAGGAATTTCGTTAAGCTGGAAAACTTCTAACCAGCCGCTTCCGTGGAAAACCCTGTATATAATTGTAAGTTGTATTCGTGAGTTTGTTCGAAGATTTATCTTAAAATATGTATTGTTCACCTGTCTTTTTTAAAGTTCCCAAAAAGGTTTTTTTTATAAGCTACATTTAGAGGTGCAATTTCTCTATAATTCTTGCAATGCCGTGTTATTCATTAGTGTCATTATTTCTATGATATTTCTCATCGTTCCATATTCTTCTTATTGAATGAAAGATTTTTCGTGAAAATTCTCATCTTCCCTTTATTAATTCCGCACAAGTTGCCTTCCTTTTCCTTAATTGTCGATTTTTTATTTATTCACATGTAGATTCTTTCATATTTTGAATAAATTATTAATTATTACAATATGAATTTGGCAGGTGTCATGATTTCCTAGCCATATTAGAGATAAGAATTTTTTTTTAACTCGATAATATGAGAATATTCTAATAATGCTCAAAACAAAACATACACGAATTTTGGTTGACTTGTATCTTCAGAAACTCAAGATATTTAAGAGAATTTAATTTTCTGAAAAGAAGTTTCAACAGATTGTATTATACCAGATTGTATCAGATCTTTCTTTTATTATTTTATGATCCTCTGCGGCGTGGAACTACGCACTGTAATTTTTTTTCAATCTAAAATCGTAGTGCGACAATGTCTTTGCAGTTCCACTCGTTATAGTCGGTCAGAATTCAAAAAAAATTTCTAAGTTATTTTTTCGTTTTGCGTCAGGAACAGCCGGGCGCCTACAATCCCCAGGTGGAAGCGATTTCGCCGACCCTTCCGGATCACATCCAGCAGGAGGATCAAGCATTCCGGACCACGAAAGACGAACTCCTGCAGCAGATCGGCAAGGTGGACAGAGAAATCGCGAAAACCGAGTCCCAGATCACCATACTGCGGAAGAAGATGCAAGAGCTCGAGGAGTCGGCGTCCAAGCCGAGCGTCAAGAAGGAGGTGGAGGAGGACAACCAACCGAAGCACCAGAGTCTGGCGCAGAAGATCTACGCCGAGAATAGGAAGAAGGCGCAGAGTGCGCACGCCACCTTGGAATCTTTTGGAGCGAAGGTGGATTGGCCCATTTACAATCAGCCGTCGGACGCGCCCGTCTACCAGGAAAACAAGAGGAAACAGTTGGCGTACAAGCGAAAATTGCTGGAGTATTTCAAGAAGAGGCACGTCGAGAAGGATGCGAGAAACTCGCATCTGATCGTCACCTATAGTAAGATGATGCAGGAGTGGCATAGGAAGGTCGATAAGACGGAATCCAGTTCGAAGAGGAAGACGAAAGAGGCGAAAAATAGGGAGTTCTTTGAGAGGGTCTTTCCGGAACTGAGGAAACAAAGAGAGGATAAAGAAAGGTTTGTATTAAATATAGACTGTAGGCGTTTTACAAACCCATGTTTCAGGCTATTAAAATACACTGTGCTAATTGAAAATGTCAACAAAAGACCCAACCATTTTTTTTTTTTTGTATATTTTAACCATTTATTTAACAGATATTTATTCAGTTATTTCATGAAATATTTTCCATTTTTGTTTTAACTTACTCAGTGTTCAAGGCTGCAAAAAGTGCAGAGAAATATAGGAAAAGTTTATTTTTCCGAAAAATTTCGTATTTTCCATATAGCATTTTTTTTCCCGAACATCTTCTATTTCTGATTCTTCGTGCAAATTGCAACAAATCTCCACTAATGCAGTTTATTTATGAAAAACTAAATAATTACAAATCATCCCAACCCCGTGCTCCAACTCAAAGATAACAAAAATATCATACAGTAGCCTCGCAATTATATGAATACTATTTTATGTGAAAAAATTCACATAATCGCGAGCATAATCGACTGCTGAAACTATTATAGTTTAACACTACTTCCGAACACTAAAGTGTATAAAATATTCATTCATAAATACTGCGTGTACAGACTGAATTTGAAAAATGCAAAATGAAAAATTAAATTAGCTAGCTCAACAGATAAAAATCTTAAAGGGCGCAAAAGAACAATTAAACTCAGAGTTACCCTCGCAAATTAAAACTAATCACGAAAAGTAAAATGTCGGTGAAAGAAGACTGACTTTCTTTTTTACCCCAAAAAATTGAAAAGGTTTAATTTTCAGTAAAAGAACAGAAATTTTGAATGACGTTAAATAACAATCAAGAATTTTTATTATAAAAAAAAATTGTTAATTACAATTATGCAGAAAAAAAAAACCCTGGGCAAAAGGTCCTGGTCTAAATCAAAACTGCTCGATTCTAAATTACAAAAGGACAATGCTATTTCCTATATCAAGGCAAAAAGAACAAATTTGTTCAAGAAGATAATCCTTTTTATATCAACCAATCCACGTGGTTTCAAAATTAAAACAAACTAAATTAAACGTGGAACATTCAAGTAAATTTACAAAAGAAAAATTTAAATACAAGCATAATGCTTCTATTTACCCAACCTGAGGTGATTAATAATTAAATACAAATCAGCAAAATTAGAAAACGAAAAAAAGAATAACTCTTTAAACTTAAAATCTTCCAGAACAAAAATAATAAAATAATCTTATATTAAAATTGTGTACACAACAATATAATAACAATTATTAATAACCGAGTTCCTTGATAGACGAAATATAATCAAATTAAACGAAACAAAACTCTAAATCAAGTAAAATAACAAAATGGCAGCAAACAATCACAAATTTCATGTACTCACTCTTGTGTCTATCGAGGAACTAATTCTTACAAGGTTAAACAGTCGTATATATATAAACATCTGCGTGCAGCGCAACGCACAAATCATCGAAGAAAACTACAAGAAAGGACATGAACTACAAAAGCGACCGCTATACATTTTAAAGAGTGAAATTAATTTAAAACAACTGAACATTTAAATAAATAAATTAAACAATCAATTCATTAACTAAATCTTGTATAAAAATAAACATTAATTTCTGAGAAAATTTGCTCGGAACATTGACAAAGGCAAATCGGAGTAAACATGAAAACATCTGAACCTGCGAAAACCCGGGGCGGCTGTCCACAGCAATACGTACTGCCCTACTAACCATCTAAATATCTTGCCGTAACCTATCTAGTTCTGTAGCAACATTACTAAAAAATTCCCGCTATTCGACTGATTCATTATCTCTAATATCTATTTGGCTTCGCAGCCAAGTTAACCCCTTAGCTAATGTCCTAACTTCAGTGCGCGACCGCCACTCATCAATGAGTGCACATTCAAATAAGCCATGCCTCGCTATATCTACCCCACCACATTCACAATGCGAATCATTAACCCTCCCACTATACCAATGTTCTAACCTAGTCGTCAGTTGGTGGAAATCATCTGATTCAATTGATGACTGTTCAGAGAACTTTTTCACATGTGCCTCTAAAAAATGAATTTTTAATAACATTTTTAACGTTGATATGGTGAAATGCAATGAGCATACCTTGAATGTAAAGTCGCCAATTATCGGATCGATGAATCCTTAGAATATACTCAATGACCGCTTTAACAAAATCTCATGCCACAAGTTCTAAGTCACTTAGAGAATTTTCAAATAGGGTGTTTTTCACTAAACGTCAAATATCTGGTCGATTAAGTATTTTGACGAAGAAATTTTGTCGAACAGCATCTGTTGAATAAATTGTTAAGAGTTTTTTTTTTTTTGGGTCTTTTCAGGTACAATATTTATACGTGAATATCTCGAAAACAAGAGCCAACATCAGATTTGGCGTGCAATGTTTAAAAAAATAAGGAATTTTTTTTCAATTCGAGGATGGAAGCGCATATTTATCGTGTTTATCACACTAATTAAAAAATAAAGCAAAATTTTAGTTTTATTTTGTCAGAAATTGTAAAATTTTCAACTCTGCATAACTTCAAAGTCTGAGACCCGCTTATACTTTTTTCAATTACTTTAATTCTAAGCTCGAATGTAGCGGGTGGATCATTTACCTGGAATTTTGTAATAGTTTCGAAAAATACGTATCATACAGAAGCTAAGTTCGGCGAAACTAATTTCCTTGAAAATTAGATCCCGTGTAATCTTACGCGGACGCGGTAACTAAAGCTAAGCGAAGCGAAGTTAGGCTGGCGAAGATGTGAAACATAATTCATTTTCGCTTGGTTTACCTCTGTTCTGATTCGAGTGAATTCAGCGCTGGCTGGTGCAGTTTAGTTTCAAAAGCGCAACTTGTCTCGTCAAAATTACATGCTGGAAAAGAAACAATGGTTGCAAAATTTGTGCAAACGCAAGAAAAAGTAATTGAAGCTGTTCGGGAATATGAGGTGCTTCATAACTTTGCTTTTTATTATTTTCAGAGATCATTCCATATAAATCAAAGAACTGAACACGTGCATTCTAAACTAATTCCTAAATTTTTCTTCATTCAGTTCATTAATTAATCTGTGAAATTCCCCGAATGCTTGCCGTCTTTCATGTATCCACTCATTCAGTATTTCCGATTTAGGTAATTAACTCTTGTTGTGAACCTATCCAAGACTGCCACCTACGTCTTTCTTCTGTTTTATCAAACTAAAATATAAATCGCGCGCACACCGCTTTTAATGGCCGTAGTCCATTCGTTTCGTCTAGCTTAGTTTATCTTGGTTTCGTTTCTTTTAGCGTCGCTTCGCGCACAGCGACGCGCGCCTTTAATGTCCCCGAGTGGAGCAAATTTGAAATCTTAAATAGGGAGTCTCATTTTTTTTTTTTGCAGATTCGGAATCTACGTCGAAAACTACGTACGATTTGTCTGAATTTTTTTTTTGAATTCGCCACAGATGGCGCTATAATCGAAAGAAATGGAACAGAAATCAAAAGACTCAAAAAAACCTAAAAAATAAAGACACGCATTTAGTGTTTTTCGGCAGACTAATTCAATGATGTTACTTTTTCTTAAAATGGTTTCAACAATGGTTAATCCTTAAACTCTGGCAGTCATGTCATGGAACACCTTGCATATACCTAACTTCTTCTCTATCAAACGATGTAATGGGAATATTCTTCCACACATTGGTATTCTCTAAAATTCTTCATAAATTCTTATGTTTAGATATATTTGGGCTATGTTCTTTTCACCTTCTTTTTTATCCATTTTCGTTGCGAGACAACTTCTTCACCTATTTTTCTTCGTTCATTCAATTTATAAGCTCCCATCACTTATTTTAGATTTTCAAATATGTTCGTCTATGTGTTTTACTCGTAATTTATTTCTGATTTCAAATTGTTTCATTTTGATTATCTGCCATAAAGGAACTATACAGGGTTTCCCACCAACTTTGTTATAACTGTCAATTGTCAGGGGGTTATATTTTGCGTCAGTAGTAGTGTGTGAAAATGTGCGCTTATACTTGATAGATATCTATTTAAAATCAGTTTTAATTACAGCTGAAACATGGCAAAACCATTGTGCAAACAGTCGAAGGAGCTAATAGTTTTATTAATTGCACATTTCGTAACAGAAAGCGACAACAATAGCCAGTATTGCCGTTAACTTCCGTTTGAGGAGTATATGATATATATATTTTAATATATTATAAACCGCATTCGTTTTTAAAAGGTAGTGAACACTAGAGGTGCGCATTTTGACAATTATCTCTTTGTTAGCTGGCCCCGGCTCGGCCCGTCGTATTTGTCAGTCCAAACCGCCCAAGTCGCCCTTACCTCGTTACAAGCGCCTATTGTCCTTCCAAAAGGATAGGTGACCTTTCCTTCTAAAGAGAAACTATTTAAATTTAAAGGCGTTATGGCAATTAGTACTGGCGAACATGCTAATTTAATAATTAAGTAGATTATATAATTTACACAATATTTATAATTCCAAATAAATATATGAAGCAGATTTTATTAAATATATAACAATATATTTTTTTTTGCATTAATATCAAATTGATTCATGTAAACTATAAAAATCAAAAACTAAAGTTTAATAAAAGGAAGCTTAAATAAACAAGTTTCAACAAGATATATTTTAAAATTCTTCGATAATTTTACAAAGTTTTAATAAAATACAAACTTCGTCCTTGAAGTTTTAACCCGGATCCGTATTTAGTTGATGTTATGATAAATATAGATCCAGTGGTATAAATGGTGCTAAATTGATTCGGTGCAATTTTATTATGCGTAGTTTGTTGATGACCCTATCGGCTCGTGAACATATAAATGGGACACTACACCACCATTTATTAATAAATTAAAACGATACAAGACAAAAACATCCTTAAACCCCATGCTCCACTCAAGGGTACTACATGGGGCTACCTACTCTAATTATGTCATTGTTCCTAACATGTCATTGATCCCTATTTTAATTAACTAGTACCTAATTACTATTACGGAACTAGTGACGGTGGTATTGATAATATTGCGCCCGTGGAGCGACCTTATAGATCTCTCAGTATTCACCTACATTGAAAGAAGCTAAAAAGGTTATTTTGACAGATATTAACATGCAATTAGCAAAAATTAGTTTAAGTGAAGTTAACTGTTCTTTCAGTGTATGAGTAAGGGAAACCACGAAAACCTTACTCTGAGAGCAAATACTAGTCCGCGTTAATGTAAAAACAAAAATTAAATTCATGTTCTTAATCTAAGTGGGAGATCATGTCGCCTCTTCGCGGATCTTTAAAATTTAGCAAGTAGTCTAAACCCGGTCAGTCTCAATAGCTCTGGTGTTTCCAGTTAACACCTTGGTCCTCTCCGGGTCAGAAACCGTTTCTATCATCCTTCTGGGCCAACAAATTCTCGCCACCGTGGCATAGGGAGTTCACATACACCCACCGTCCTTCTCCACTCCTGCTCGCAGTCTTTCCAAACAAACTACAAACGGCAGCACTAATCTGACATGCATTGATGAATGTAGGTCTCCGCTGCTATGAGTTATTTCATTTCTTTTTCATTTAAAACATTTATAATCTTTCTGGTTATTTAATTTTTTTTTCTTAGTTCTTTATTATAAATTCTTTCCGCTACCATGTTAACTTACAAATTTGAAGAAAAGAAGAAACATAATTTAATGAAAAGACTCGGGCAATAGTGCTCAAGAAGTAGTTGGTTGTTTTACATCTGCCTTTCAAAATAGGGGAATCTCAACTGTAGCAACAGTCTTAAATATTACACATAAGTGTGAATCCATGTGTTGTGTTATTAATTGTCAAAACCTAATGACAAACTCCTGCTTACACAGCAAAGGCCTTGTAATTGTTTTTGCAAAAAAGTGATCAGCGTATAAGCACCTGCTGATTTCCCGATTAAACGCCCTTAATCTTTTATGACTTAATGAACAAGCTCATACCCAATGACTTACGCCAAAAAAATATTTATACTTTTGACAGTATAATTATGAAACAATTTTGCACGTACAAGGGGGCCATATTATGGGGTATTGCCAGGAAAAAAGACGCGATTTGTTCAAGCATTTTAGTTAATTTTGAAAATTTCTTATGTTTATTTAGTTTTCCTATAAGAATTTATATTTTCTGATAACATTTAGAAGCATATTTTTAATTTATATTATAAAAATCATACATGCATCCCTTTAATATTATTTACTTTATTTTAAATTGAATTAGTGCGTAGTACTAATGGAATACAACTTTTACAGTAATTTATTATTACTGGAAAATCTACAATTACTAAAAGTATCACGTTACATTATAGCTACAAATTAAACATACTGCGTATTTTACGATGTATAATTTAATAACAACTTTGTTAATACAACAGCGCTAAGAAACACCTAAGGACGTCACTGTCTTTTGCATGTAATGGCATTTCATCGTCTATCGCACGAAAGAACTTTCTAAGTAGGCTGTGCTGCTATTGGAGTATCGCATCCAATGTTGCATGAGAAACCTGCTTCCATCGTATGTCGTTGCCCGAAACCATCCTCGCTCTGTTTATTAAGATTAAAAGCTAGTTACGAAACAGATTTGACCTAAAGAAGATTAAGGAGCTGTATACGGACGTGACGGGCCTAAGGAGGCACCTGTTTCATTATAAAAAAAAAAATCATGAAATTTTTCGGCTCGTTTACACCTCCAATAGAAACAGTTTTATGTAGGTACTATCTGTCTGTTTATGTTTTAACCAACGTCATCGATTTTTGTCCGTATTTTATGCGCGGTTTTCAGTATTATTAAGTTTAAATTCGATTTTGAGTTTAAGTTCAAATTTTGCGTTCAAACTAATATTATATTACTGAAAACTTTACAGACGTATCTGTGCTTTAAAAAGAACATTTTTTTCTTGCAAAATATAGAAAGAAAGCGAAAAAACGTGCGAGACATAACAAATAATAAACTAAATACACAAACTAACGCTGCTATAGGTTAGATTTGATAACTGACAGGTGCCATAATAGAAACCGGAAACGATGCACTATTTTAAGTATTGTACTTAAACAATGCAGTAATATGGCTATCTCTATCTGTCACATTCATGAAATTAGTCCTGTGAGACAAGCGGAAACTTTGCTTCTTTTTTCAATAGCAATACTTGAGAAAAATAGTCGAATCAGAAGATTGTCTTTACTTGTATGACACATCAATGACGTTGATTAAAACATAAAATAGGCAGAGAGTACATATTTAGAAACTTAATTACAATATTTTTAATTCTTAGTAATAAAAGAAGCCACCTTTCTTTTAATATTTTCTTTTAGTGGCACAATACTTCCCTTAAGACATTACGCTTTTTACTCGTATGGTATATCAATGACGTTGATTAAAACATAAAATAGACAAGAGAGTATAGTCCTATAAGTAAAAAACTGCTACATAAAGTACCAAATTTTTCACATAGCTAACCACAAGTAGCAGTAGCAAGTAGTAGTATCTGCTACATGTAATAAAATGGCGATTTTACACATCACTAACTCTGACGTTCTCCTCTCCTCCGTTCCAGATTCAACAGGGTCGGCGCCCGCGTCAAATCCGAAGCGGACATGGAGGAGATAATGGACAACCTGCAAGAGCAGGACCTCGAGGACAAGAAGATGCGCAGCTACGCCGTGATACCGCCGATCATGTTAGATGCCAAAGAACGCAAGAACGTATACCAGAACAACAACGGGCACATACTAGACATGGAAGCCGTCCACAAGAGCAGGCAATACCTCAACATCTGGACCGCCGCCGAGAAGGAGATCTTCAAGGAGAAGTACCTGCAACATCCGAAGAACTTCTATCTGATCGCCTCGTGTTTGGAGAAGAAATCGGTTGCCGATTGCGTCCAATACTATTACCTGAGCAAAAAGACGGAGAACTACAAGCAGATGTTGAAGAGGTCGCGGCAGAGGACGCGACACAGGCCGCAGAAGGCCAATCCGGGCGTCGATAATCTGCCGCCTGGTGTCGTGACGCGACATCAGAAGGAGCAACAACTAAAGACTGTGGCGCAACAGAGTTACGACAACGTTGACAATAATGTCGCTACATCTTCCAGTAGTGTAACAACGGGCGGTATAACGACTACCTCAACCGTTTCCTCCACGAACAACAACAATAATAATAACGGTACCACCAATAACAGTTCGGCAGCTTTAACACCTACCAGTAACAGTGTGACGTCGTCCTCTTCGTCGCCGGCGCCCGCGTCCACGCCCAGCACCGTCATATCGAACAATAACGGTACCAGTGCTACCAACGTGACGCCGGCGAACGCTGCCGCCGTCGTGGTCAAGATGGAAGTGATCGAGAGTGGCGGCGAAGAGGCGCGAAGTGATACGAACGCTCCCGAAAAGAAACTGTTGCAGGACGTCGTGGTGAAGGTGGAGAATACGTCGAGTAACGAAGGCAGTAATAGTGACGTGATCGTCGCGAACGTCAAGAAAGAAGAAGTCGTCCCTAAGGAAGACGGTGTCGTCGTTAAGAACGAGGAGGTCATCGTTAAGAAGGAGGAAGGAGTCATCGAGAATTACGGAAGGTATGGTACTCGTCACGAAAGCGACGTTGTTAAGATTCGATGATCTCGTCTTGGAGAACTAAAATTTTAGTTTCTCCATTGAGGGTGAATGGGTGAAATGAATAATTAGATCTTTCCAATTCTCGTAAACGTCAAAGATTATTCACTCAAACCATAAACTGGTTAGCTTCTGAGTTCGCCGACGTTTCATCAGTCACAAGGGATATCTTCAGGGTTGCTACTGTTAGAACTTACAAATGGGGGCGGTTACCCTTAGCATAATATACAGGCTGGGCTACTAGTATGCAAAAGTATTATAACATCCTTTCTGTAGAACACGTTCTGGATAAGAATTGTTCACATTCTGAAGAATATCCATGGGAATGTTTCCAAAGTTGGTCGAGTTCTGTTTTTCATATCATCTTTCGTGGTGGATGGTATTCTGTATACAAGATCTTTTACGTGTGTTCCCACAGGAAGTAGTCTAGTTTTGTTAGGACAGGTCATCTAGCTGGCCATCTAACTGGAATTGATTGTCTAAAAATATCTTTATTTCATTAGTACGGTGAACTGGTGCTTCATCCAGTACTCCTTTAAAACATTATAAGCAATAATTACTCATTATAGATATTTAACCAGTAGATTGCGAATTGAAATGCAACTTTCATCTGTATTAGGTGCAATAAAACAAAAATGGAAAAGAAGTATCAGAAAATTCGGATGTCGGCATAAACCTACATTGTTGTACGCTGATTCCTGGGGTTATTTTGAGCATAAAAGTTCATAAGAAGATATGTCCAAAATCGCTTAGTTCTAAAGTTGTATAATGTTTAATAGTAAGTTAACATAATTAATGTTTTTATTATAAATTAACAAAATCATTAGTAAAACAAAATTTAACTTATACTAACTGTTGAAAATGACCGCCCCCAACTGCAATACAAGCTTATAACCTCCGTCGTATTGACTGGCGAGTCCGTTCTAAAATACCAGGGGTATATCGAATTGTTTGAAAAGCTGCGATAATACGATTTCTCAGTTCATCGACATTTTCAATGGGAGTCGTATAAACTAATGATTTAAGGTGACCCCAGAGAAAAAAAGTCTAAAGAATTAAGTCTGGAGACCGAGGAGGCCACGGTTTGGACCTCCCGTCCGATCCACCGATCTGGATACATATTGTCCAAAAACTCGCGAGCAACTAAACTAAAATGCGCTGGAGCACCGTTATGCATAAAATACATTTGTAATCTTAATTGCAACGGAACTTTTTCCAGCAGTAGTGGTAGCTCCTCTTCAAGAAAATTGCAGTATGCCTCGCCATTTAACCGCATCGGTAAAAAATGTGGACCTATCAAGTGATCTCCAACAATTCCGGCCCATACATTGACAGAGAATTGATGTTGATGACGGGCATTCATTAGTTTGTGCGGATTTTCTTCGGCCCATATGTGATTATTATGAAAATTAATAATCGCGTTTCTAGAGAAAGTAGCCTCGTCGGTGAAGAATATTTGAGCCAAATAGTCAGGATTTTGTGTTGCATCCATTGACAAAAGGCCACTCTTTGCGGAAAATCTGCCGGCAAAAGTACCTGCACCCGTTGTATGTGATATGGATACAACAGTTGATCTTTCAATATTCTCCAAACTATGGCCTGACTAATGGTTAAAGCAAACACAATTTTTCTGGTGCTCGTAGTAGGATGTTCCTCACTTTCATTTAGTACCATTTCTTCAACTTGTGGAGTTCTCACTGTAGATGGGTGCCCGTTATCAGTCGTCCGTTTTTAAAAATTTCCCTACGCTTCCCACTAAGATGTTGGTGAGGACGGTTCGGGTATCGTTCTTCACAAAGACGTCTAGTAGCACGCGAATTTCCATTGGCAAGACCGTAAACGAAATGCATATCACACATCTCAGCATTCGTGTAATTCATTTTAGAAAACAGAAACTGGCAATAAACTGCATGAATACTCTGACAACTATTGACAAATATTGAAATGACAAATAAACAATTCCCTCTCAACACAATAGTTTTTGAAGAACCAACTGTGATATTATATCGTGTTAGTCATAGTTCATAATTTATTATTAAACATTCAATAACTTTAAAACCAAACCGTTTTGGACATATACTCATATGAACTTTTATCATCAAAATAACCTCAGGAATCAGCTCTTAAAGTTTGTCGCATATACTGAGAATCACCCTGTATATTTTACATTCTTGAATTTAGAATAAAATCCTGTGAAGACTACAACTAGGATTTTCTACAGGGTGACATGGAGAAAACTACAATGCATAGTACCACGAGATAGAGGAACGAAAAACAACAAAAGAAGCTCCTATGCACTAATGTCCGATTGCTTTTTTTTTCAAGTTACAAACTGTTTTTCATATTGTTCTTGTATTTTAGTATTACCTAGGCAATAAAAAATATTTTAAGGGAGCCTGATCATAAAACAAAACATTTGGTAAATGTCAAACCAATATTAGCATAGTGTCTTGAAAGTTTTATTTCAAAATGGTGCGCTATACTTTCGTAGAATACAGGGACATGATCATGTGTTACGGCGAAGCTCGTTCAAATTCTTCCGAAACTCAACGGATCTATCGAGAGAGATGCCCATTAAGGCAAGTTCCTAATGTTAGGACATTTATTGACATACATAGACATTTGGGAGAAGATGGTTGCTTTAAAAAACCAAAATTTGATTCTGGGGTTAACAGAACTCGTCGTACTGTTGCAAATGAAGAAGCTATTTTACAAATAGTAGAAGACAATCCTAGAATAAGCACTAGAAGAATAAGTGCAGCTGTACCGAATGTCAATCGTGAATCTGTTAGGGAAGTCCTCAAAGAACAACTTCTTTATCCATTTCATTTCCAAAAATCCATCACCTATTGGAACAGGATTTTCCACCGCGTTTACAATATTGCGAGTGGTTGCAAAATAAAGGACAAAACTGTCAGTCATTAATTTTGTTTACCGATGAAGCAGGTTTTAGTCGCGATGGCATTTTGACTATTCACAATATGCATTATTAGAGCGATGAAAACCCTCATCAGAACGTAATACGGAATCACCAGTATGGGTTTCCATTAATGTGTGGGCAGGTATAATCGACAATTATCCAATTGGTCCATTTCGAATGCCCAGACAATTGACAGGCGAACTCTATCGAAATTTTTTGGAAAATGAACTGAATACCTTATTAGAAGATGTTCCATGGAATATTATAAGAAGAATGTACTACATGCATGGCGGCATGCCAGCTCACTATTCTAGAAGAGTAAGGGAATTTCTGCAAAGAAAATAGGTGGATTTGTCGTGGGGGATCTATACCATAACCAGCTCGTAGTCCCGACCTTAATCCCCTCGATTTTTCATTTTGGGGATGTATGAAAAGTGAAGTGTATGCCGCAGAAATAAATAGTGAAGAACAAATTATGGAGCAGAATTGTGGAGTCTGCTGACAGATTTCCTATTAATGCTAACATACATATTTCAAAGATGCCGTCAGTCATTAACACGAAGATTAGAAATGTGTATTCAGGAACAAGGTCACCAATTTGAACACCTTATGCAGAACTAATATGTATCTTATATTTTTGAATGTTGTTTTGTTTAATAAAAGCCCTGTAACTTCAACAGCTTGTAACTTGAAAACAAAAAGCAATCGAACATTAGTGTATAGGAACTTTTTTGTTGTGTCTTGGTCCGCTATCACATGTTGCTATGTATTGTAGTTTTTTCTATGTATACCTAACTGTCACTGAGATATTACCGATTTTTGTTAATGTTTATGCTGTTCTAGGTAATTGATTAATATTTACCTGCTTTATACAAAACACTCTATTTGTTATTTTTTGGAATAATACATTGTATATTTTTACATTTTAAAGATTTGATTTGATTTGATTTATTTCGTCCAGTAAAGGTATAATGGACAAGTCATATAAAAACAATGCACTAATTGTAAGTATGGCATAAGATAATACAAATAAATGTAATTATGAATAATATAAATAAGAAAATAAAAATAAATATAAGAAAATTTAAGTAAACAAGTATAAAAATAAAAACATAAGAGCCAATTTTTAACAATTATTGGAAAGGGAGGTACGGAAAAAACATGTAAATGTAAACATGTAAACCACTAACCGAGCTCCACCAAGATGGTGTTCGCATGGTCATGGACCTGCGCCGGATCAATCCCAGAAATTATAGCTATAGTATCGTCCGCGTATAAAAAACAAAGAAAAGTTAATGAATTCGACTATGTCATTAATAAAAAGAAGGAATAGTATCGGACCCAGAATCGATCCCCTGCGGAACACCAAGGTACGTTGACAAAGTAGACGAGTAGAAGTATTTGATAGCCTTTCTCGACTTAAAAGATACCTTAACATATTGAACACGATCAGACAAAAATGATTGAAACCAATCGACAATCACACCCCTCACGCCATAAGAATAAAGCTTGTCTACGAGAACTTGGTGATCAACACAGTCGAATGCCCGCGTCAAATCACAGAAGATACCAGCAGGACATTGACCAGAATCCAAACAATCTACGATTTGATTTATAAATGAATAAACGACCGTAATTGTCGAGTGATTCCGCTTGAAGCCATGCTGCCTATCCGAAATTATGTTATTTCTATTGAGATGACTCGGCAATCTATTAAGCATTGCATACTCAAATATTTTAAGAAAACATGAACTAAGAGCTATTAGTCGATAATTCGCAATGTCATGTGTAGACTTTTTTTGTGCACTGGAATAATTACTTTCTCAAGGCCTCATGATTTGATTACTCCATAAGTAAAAGGAGAATTAAGCAGTTGTGTCATTGGTTGGGTCCAAGCAGGAGCAACAACACGAAGTAAACTGGACAGTACACCATCCGGAACAGCACTATGTGTATTCTTCAATTTGGAGCACTAATATTTTAAAAATTATATTATTATACAGCTATACCAAACCATTATGCGATTAATCGATTTATTAATTTTGCCTACAATCGATGCTGTAATAAAGAAATATTACCATGGTCTATTTAAAAGGAAAAAAAAAAAATGCTAGTTTAATGGTTTCCACATTAGAAATATGTTTCTGAACACTCTGTGAATGATTCGGTGATTATTGCTATGCTACTGAATACTTGCGTCCTTGTATTTGCTTATACTTTGGTAAAACAACTAATATCTAATACCCCATGAACTATTTGATTTTATTGTAAAGAGTGCAAACGTCGAAAAATTAAACGAAATTATCAAATGTCTCAACATATGGTTGGGTTTAGAAATAGGGAGAGAGAAATAGGGGAAATTCATTAGAGCGATGAAAATGGAATCATATCGTTTTCAATAAGAAAGTTGTATCGACACTCTACATACTAAATGTTGACGCATTTCTTTTTTATTTTTAAAGGCGGAAAAAATTATTGGGCTGAATACCGTATTGTTTGTAGTATTTAAGAATTAATCTTTCTCCATATGGTATCAAAAACAGCGCTGAAATCGAACAAAATAATGGAATTTAGTATTTGTTAGTTATTTTTGTTTTCTTTTATTTAATGCCAATAACAATACGAATAGCAGTTTGCCTAAAAATGTATCACATCATATTTCCATAAAATTATTGTTGTATTTAATCATCAGTAGTTGTATTTAACATCTTTCCCAAATTAAATGCGAATCTAAGCTCTACAAATCTTCGATTGCTTATGCAACCGAAACTACAAGTACTCTAGCGATATGTAATTGTTTCCTAATCATTTTTAATTAATATTCAAGTATACTATATTTTCGATTGCATAAATAATCAAGAATTTATTGGGCTTAGATTAGCATTTAATTTGAGGAAGATTAGAAAACAGGAGGAATTATTTTATTGGGTGTAATCTAACGAGAATCAATGAAAATATGTATTAATAATAACTATAATAGTTAGTAATTAGTTTCACCCTTTTTACTGACAAAAGAAAATGGTTTGCTGTTATTAATTTTCGAAATAAGATTGCAGTTCAATGCAAGCTTTAACCAATGCTATCCGTTTACAGCTCACTGTGATACCTACTTCATTCGTACTATCAGCGCCATCTGGGAAGCACCACTAATACTTGACAGTGTATAATTTTCTGTAAACTCGTAGTCTTTTTTTTTAAAAAAACATTCTCCACTGTATTGTTCTAACATAGGGATTTAGGAATTTTGAAAAAGATAAAAATATTAAATATATAAAATTGTTTTTGAAAGATTTAGACGTTTTCCATGGACGGCGTTATTTTCAAAGTAATAATTGTGCTAGTCTATTGCTAGTATTGATTTTGTTTCTTGCACCAAGTGATTCTAAATTAGATTCTTCGTTTTGTTAGTTTTATACTGCTATTTAATTAAATTGCAAATTATTACAAGATCTTTCTATGCCATGATATGATATTTCACGCTTTTATGAAATTGAAATCTCTGTATTTGCTGATTTTTTTTTGTATTAAACATAATCATAATGCACCTATGTCCACTTTTAATCTAAACTATTAAGATATTTACTATTAATAACAGTTGTTTACTAAAGTTCCTAATTCGCTATCTCTTTGATTAGCTAATTAAATAATTGCTTGTTTCCATTTTTGCTTTACGTCCATTATTAAGTGTTATCCTCCTTCTTCGCGAATTCTGTTTAAGTAAAGCGTTATAAATCTAAAGAAAGAAGAAAAATATTGAAAGCTGCATTAGGCAGGTAATGCACTTTAATTTATTTCAATTCGTAGTGAATGTAACTACGACAATAATTAAACTAATTTGTTATTTGACAAGAAAACCAACACTAACACTTACTTACAATGAAAAAAAAAATAAAGTACTGTTATGTTATTTCAAACAATGATTGCATTAGTTATTTACTAAAGAACAGAGAAAGCACACATAAGTCAAGAAGAATCTTCAAAAATGTCCGTTTTTTTTTTTGGCAGTTTTGAGCAATTACTGCTTTAGGATACATGAACAGTTTTGTATTCTCTTTGTATTTTGTTTTGTTTTTCAACAAATTTGAAAATGCTTGCTACTAATAATCAGGAAATTGCAAATGTTGGATATCTCAAATATAAATATCAGACAATACAAAAATAGATAACGCATCATTTCAATAATAATAATAATATAATATGTTTTTCAAGGCAAAAGTGGTTCTATTTGGCTTGTAAATTAATTTTCTTATACTTCGGCAATTTGTGTTCACCCTGCTGTTAATATCCATTATTATGCAATAAAAATTTTCGATTTTACAAGGCCTTTAGATAATTTTTAGATTTTTGTAAATATCTTGGAAATATCCTTAAGGATAATACATAGTCAAGGATGACGTATATAATTTTCTTAAAAATACCCTTAAAATTATTACGTTTTTATTTTTTAATATTAAGGTAATTTAAAATATATTGCCTAAGATGTTTATTTGTTTACTCAGAGTTGATCAGATACCTAATTTTTATTTTTCACTAAATTTTAAGGATTATGTAGGCACAATTAGATGGACACAAACAAAGTATTTAGATTATAGATTTACAATTAATCAAAATAACAAAACATATATTTGTGTTAAAGCGAGAGCTACACACGGAATATTTGCTTTTATTTATTTCGTCAAATACCTATTGACTTTTTCATAGTACATATTATATCTTATTTACCGCTGTTGATTTATTTGCGGTGATAAAATATTTTTGCTTTTAGTGGTCTAGTGGACATTTGAAATAATCTTTGTTTATTGAGATATAAATTTAAGTTTTTTTTTGCTAATTCTTGTCAATATATCTGCAGTTAACAGCGAAAGAATATTATCTTGCTAAAAACTGAAAAAAACTTAAAAAATTTAAAAAGTGTATAATAATCTAATTCACTCTAAATACCATGTTTTGAAAAACTAGCTCATTTGTTTCCAAATACTGTTTACTGTTTTCAAAGGATAATTGATGGCGAATCGAACAAGATTTTTTTTATCATTTTGCTTAAAATGTAACTTAAAACATTACAGTATAAGTTTCAATCGCAGCCAGTAAACAAAATTCAAATTTTCTCCAATTATATTTAGTAACTTCAACTTTAAGGTATTCAAATAACCATTAATGTAATACAAAATCGTGGGTAACTTCATGCTTAACGTTGAAGTTACTAAAAATAATTGCTCGAAATTTGAATTTGGTTTACTGGGAGGGGTCTTTACAAAAAAAAAGTATATACAACATTGTTATTATATGGTGCACTTTTAAGGTATTTTCCTCAATTTTGTTTTTATCATTGTGTACAAGTACAAGCACGCTAGCATCAGATGATGAGCTTTTGTCGCTCTTGAACTTTTACTGTTTTGTTGTTTGTACAATCAATATTGAAAATATAATTGTTGGACATTATATTATTGTACATATTTTATAATGATTAGAACTGTCAAACTATATATTTGTAACAAAAAAATGATAAAAAAATAGAAACAAGGGAGAGAATTAGCAGAATGCAAATTTCCCGCATTTTATTTCTAGGAAATATTTTCATTTTTTTTCGTTCGTTTAACTGTAATGATTGGGAGTAATTTTTCCCAAGAAAAATGTTCCTCCTCACGCAGGATTCTAAATTTTTCTTGGGAAAAATTACTCGCAATCATTACAGTTAAAAGCAGAAATACATTAATTTGAAACAATTCTTATATTTGTCATCACTTAATCTTCATGACCGATTATTTCATCCTCTTCTGAAGAGGATGCATCAGGACACATGTCCATCTTGTCCTTTTCTGTTTTTAAATTCATATAAAAATCCCACAGAGATTCTGAAATATAAGGTAATGTGTCAATTCAGTGTTGCTTCTTTTCTACTGTTATGAGATTTCGTCTTAGATACGCTAGTTTTAGTACCAGGAGTTCAGTTTTTAACCTTCCTCGTTTGTCAAACATTACAGTTATTTCCTCTCTGCCTCATTAGCTGAGCCCAGTTATGGGGATGTTCAATTTTATTAGATTTTTTTTCTTCAATTAGACTATTGTCGGTGCCACATTCCATGTGCGTATGGCCGGGTACCAGAAATTTGTGATCAATTGTAGTTAGAGTTTCTGAATTTTGCAAAACAAGTAAGCATGCAGCTGATATGATGGAGTTTTTATTTTGACTACCACATGAATCCGAATACATAATTATGCGAGTGACTTTTGAATGCAACTACCTTGTTAGATATTTATAAATGCATGATCCTATTTCATTTCCTCCCCTCTTAGCCATTGATTCGTAGCAGAAGTAACAATAAGCCTGGAAGTCGTCACAATCATGCACTGTTAGGTTATACGTCCATAATTGGCGCTTATAGAATGACTCACCGCTGTGCAAATCTGGAGTTGGTAAGCATTGCTGCCGGTCGAAACATATGGTCTTTTGTTGCAAATCTGTCTTCGTTAAATTTTTGTCAGCATTTTTGGAAGTATATCCGTCGTCAGCTTGATTATGATGTGCATCTAATTTCTGACGTAACATAGCTCTCTCATCTTCAGATTTGGCCATCTTAATCTTCATTTCGTATTTGTCGCATGTACCACACGTATGCTTATTAGGCTGTTTTATTTTTATATTCAAAGAATGAAATATTCCTTCAAAGGTTTTGCGATTTATATGGCTATCTGAATATTTTTGTAAGTATGATTGATATACACTAGCTAAGGTGTAATGTGCCAGTAAATACTTTTTTGAAGATTTTCTTCTTGTGTAATGGCTTTCATAAGTCGGTATAGATAGTATATGACTTTCGTGCAATAGTCTTGTCTTCATCAGATATCTTCTTTGGATTTTTTTGTTCCCTCGTCCATCTAAACTTATTACACCGAAGATGCATTCTCTCTTCTTGCGTATTACAACTTCAATAAATTTGTTGCTAATGTCAAAAGTTTTGCAAAAACAATCTTTACACGTTTTATTTTGTTTTCCGTTTACTATGAAATAGTAGTTTGCTGTTTGCGTTCTTAAGTTTTGTTTACTAATATCAGTTGTACGAATTCGAATACGTTTCTTTTCTTGCAGTTGAATTAAGGTACTAATGTACTCAACTTTCCTATTATAATTGCCCATCTCCCAAAACTTTTTAAAAATGTGTAAACGTATTTCATCCTTAAATTATTCTTTAAATATATCACAAATCCTTGTTATTAATGGGTCATGCAAATGGCGATATGTTAATATAACCCTTTTTGCACAATATCAATAGCTGATTTTTAGGACTTATTCCCAAGTAGTTAATTCAGTATTTGCAAAAGCATTTATTGTTGACTTACCTCCTTTTGCCCGATGCAAGAATATAACTCACTCAGCTCAAATTTGACATAAACCCATTTTTCAAAAAATATGACAACTCCTTTTTCGTGCGCAGTCGCGAAATGACGAAAATAAGAGATTTATATTACTCCCCACTACTATCTCAATGTATATACAGAAATATCTTAATAGTATAGTAGCTACATTTCATCCACTTGATGAAGCTACTGTGTAGTAAAACGATCGTAGCTGCACTATTTAATATTTGAAACTTTTTTATATAGTTAAAGTTACCCTTGAATAAATCTGCAATATTTATCTGTAAATAATATTATCTTTGAATAAATTATCTAGATATTTTCATTATTGAAACGATCATCTTGAACATTTTTTTTTTCGAATAATGCCCAATTCTGCTGTCAGCAATGGATGTCCAACGTTTTCCATTTATTTGAAACGCATATTGCGAACAGAATCCGATACACATATTCGATCATATTTTTCTAAATTGATTAAAAAGTTACAAAAACGCGAACGAATCTCTACGCCCCACTCCCTGTTTACTTCTGTAATTGATGGACGAGATAAAAGAAATTAATTTTAACGTATAAACAAACCGACGTTTCCAATATTGAAAACAGCCTCTTATTTTTTTCCTGTAATTCGTTTTTTTTTTATAAACATACGCGAGCCAGAAGGGAAGCAGCGAAAAAAAAGCACGTAGGAGAGAGCACCTGCTGTACATATCCCCTTATTTACACATCAATTTCATTTATCATTTGAAGATCCCCGGAATTTTAATTTTCCCGATGATGATGATGATGATGATGGTAATGGTGTGTTGGTGCAACGTCTATCCATCGAACTTAATGAAAGATACGACGGCGAATCTGCTGTCTGTCTCTCTTTCTCGCCGTTATATACGTTTTGAGGCCGAGTGTCGGCCGATATTTCTGATTGCGGCAATCGTTGCGCGGGTTTGATTTTAACAAACATAATTTGCATTACAATCTAGGGGAGTGATTCTCGGCCCCTGGGGACGTGGCGGTTGTGGCTCGGTCGACGGTTGGTATTACTGCTGAGTGCACAATTATCGGACAAACTTTGATATCAATTTTGCAAATTAATAATATAATTTCGAGAGGGCGAAGGGTAGCGGGGAAAATTTAAAGATATGCGGGATGGTTTCTAGATTTCTTCTTTCGTGGAAAAGTCTTTTTGAATAGAATTTTTACGAATGCTGTATAGAAAGGCGGATCGAAAATTTCACTTTTTGGTGTTCCTTTTTTTTATTACATTGACGGATACTTAACAAACTGCTGTTGTCAAATACAAATATAAATAATATAAATAGCATAATAACCGCCTGCTCTACTTTGACAAAATATACAGAGTGTTTACGGTTTTGTGATTTTATTTTCAAGAGGTGATTAAATATCTTAAAATAAGGTCGTTAACGTACAAAATGGAGAGTTTTAGCAAGTTTACGTTAAAAGCTACGGTAAACGTTAAAATCACGTGGCTCAATACGGTATATACAATAGCGGGAGGAATCGTTTTACAAGTTTAGCAGGCCTACAGAAGCTCGGTTTCGATATACCGCGCAAATTAGCTTTCCTAACCACAATTTTCATTCGCTTGTCATCAAGATGACAAGAATCGAACGTCCAATTAACGTGGTATATACCTAATATCTTAACAAAAGTTATATAATAAGAGAGATATTAATGATAAAAAAAAAATATTTTTAAGTGTATCATTTCCGCGTGCACGAATTACTAGAGCGGTGAATTTTGGTGAATAACTGTTGGCCTGTTAGGAAATCGCTCAGCGTACAATCGACTTGCAGCAGCAGAATTCTGGCGCAAAATCACAAATAACATGTAACGTATTGCTGTGTACTGATGGTACAAGCATAAATGTAAAATGAAATTTTTTGGGCGTTTGAAAAATTTACTTTCTTTAAAACTGCAAAAATTGAAAAGGTTTGATCTAAAAATACAAGAACAGAAACTATGAGTGACGTTAATAATCATTAATTTTATTTAAAAAAAAAAAAAAACAACAATTATAACTTCGCAGGGTAAATGAAAACCGTGAATATAAGATTCTGGCCGAAAAAAAAAACACCTGAATCTACAATTAAAAAGGACGATGCAAATCCTTTATCAACCAAAAGACAGATTTGTTCTAGAAGAAAATCCAAATCGCACAAAAAATCCACGTGGTTACAAAATTACAACACACTAAAATTAATTTAAACGTGGACAAACAATTGTAGTAAAATAAATGAAATTTAAATTCAAGCACAAAGCTTCTTTTCACCTAATCCGAGGTGATTAATTACTTAAAACTGAATTGAAAACTACGAAACGGAAAAATTAAACTCTTTAAACTAAAAAAAAAAAAACAATTCTTCTAAAACAAATTACAATAACTGATCTTACATTCGATATGTGTACACAATTAAACACAACAGCAATTATTAATTATAAGAGTTCCTTGAAAGCTGATAAAATTCAAATAAAACGAACTACATTTTAAATAAAAATGAAATTACCAAAAATGGCATCAAAGAAAATAAAAGACATGTACTTACGGTAACTTCAAAGAACTACCTTTTAAGAGGCCCACATCGCGTACAATATAACAAATAGATGCGTGGCTATGCAGCGCATAAAATGCAAAAGAAAATCTCTTGAATATTACAAAATATACCAATACTGACGAAGGGCAATATGTACAAATGACTGAAATTAATATAAACAGCTGAACAATAAAATACTTAAATTCATCAAACAAATCTATTAACAAAATCTTACTTAAAAATAAAATATTAACCTCTGAGAGAATTTGCCCGAAACATTGACAAAAATTGATCTCAATCAATTGAACACAAAATAAAGAAAACAGGATGCCAGGCCACAGCAGTATTTACTGTTGGTGCGATGGACCACCTTATTAGGATTTATTCAGAAGAATTTGCGTCAAACCAGCAATGCAGTGACAATTAATGAAATTAAGATATTTTTACGTCAATGACCTTATTTTACGATGATTAATTACCATTGAAAATGAAATTGCAATACCGTAAATACCCTATTTGAAGAAAAAAAAAAAAAAATTAAATCAATTGGATAATGCGGTTTTAATAAACAAAAATTACATATTTAATATGTTTCTGAATTTATTTTATTATATTATACAGGGTGGGCCACCACATTCGCGCATTATATACGAAAAGTGGTAACATATTTTCGATTTTTTTTTTGTTAGGGGTATGCAAGTTCAGAAGGAGCACATTTTAAAATTATTTTGAAGTATACAGGGTGCTCAAAGAAAAGTTACGAACCAAAGTTGTGAAAAATTATACGGAACACCATCTATATTATAACATATTTTGATAGTACAGACTAAATAACGACAAGTTGGTGTTAGGTTTTTTATACCTAACTCAACTTGTTCACGAGATAATTAACTATCCTTCAAAATGTAGACGAAAATTGAAGAGGCATGCCTGTCATGCGTTTTTAAGCTAGATATTTTAAACTGTATTTATTTTTTAACTAAAGTATTAGGCTTGATAATAAAATAAAAGTAATGCAAAAAATTATACGGGGTGAACAAAAACATAGTTTTAATTTTCGCTATCTTTAAAGGCAAGTAACTTTCTTATATTAAATGGAACACCCTGTATTTATTACTTCATTTAGATTCTAATTTTAACGGTCTTTAAGATTGTATTAATGCTTTCTATACCTATCTGTTATAGTTTCTTAGTAATTTATAATTTCCTTTTTCAAATATAATTCCTAGCCATTATTTTTTTTTTTTTTGAAGTGGGCTTGGACAAAACTGCTGTTATTAAACAATATTTTTAATATATTCCCATAAAAAAAATCTGGCTTGTTAGGTCTGGAGATCTTGCTAGCTAATTTTGTGGACCGCCGCGGCCTATCCACCTGTTGGGATACTGCCTATCTAATTCCTCCTGAACGCTTATTTGAAAGTGCGCAGGAGCACCGTCTAATTGCAACCAAAGTCTTGGTCGAATATTTTAGTAGGTATATTTTCCAAAAGTATTGCTAAGTTATATTTTATAAATTGTAGAAACATGGCACCATTCAAGCGACCATTAAAAAAGTATGGCCCTATCACGTGCTTTCCAACTATTCCGTCCCACACATTAACAGACCATCGATGTTGGCGATTTAGGGTTCTAAAGAAATTGGGATTCTCGTCGCTGTAATAATGAAATTTATGCATATTAACTAATCCGTTGTTATGAAAAGTTGACTCATCCGAAAATAACACATAATCGAGAAAATACCTATACTTCGAATACTTGCAGAAAATTTCTAAAAACGCTCATCGGGATGGCGTCTGTTAGGATATTTTTGCGCATAAATCCTTAATGCTAGCAAACAATTCTCTTGACTCCCCAATTATTAAAATCTTATCAATCCTTTCTGCTCGAGGGTCATTTCTCATTGTAAATAATTAAACTTTTTAAACAATGACAAAGAACAGTGATGCATACCTGACAAGTTCTGTCACTGTTAAATGCCTTTTGTGTATAATGAATAATAGCGACAATTTTGTCTAAGCCTACTTTTAAAAAAAGACATATGAATTAATATTTGAAATAGAAAATTCTAAATTACTAAGAAACTATAACAGATAGGTATAGGAACCATTAATACAATCTTAAAGACCGTTAAAATTAGAATCTAAACAGGGTAATAAATACAGGGTGTTCCATTTAAAATAAGAAAGTTACTTGCCTTTAAAGATAGAGAAAATTAAAAGAATGTTTTTGTTCACCCTGTATAATTTTTTGCATTCCTTTTATTTCATTATCAAGTCTAATGCTTTAGTTAAAAATAAATATAGTTTAAAATATCTAGCTTAATTATGAATGACAGGCGTGCCTCTTAAATTTTAGTCTACATTTTGAACAATAGTTAATTATCTTTTAAACGAGTTGAGTTAGATATAAGAAACTAACATCAGCTTGCCTTTATCTAGTCTGTACTATCAAAATATGTTATAATATAGATGGTGTTCCATTTAATTTTTTACAACTTTGTTGTGTAACTTTTCTTTGAGTCACCCTGTATACTTCAAAAATATTTTGAAATGCAGTCCTTCTGAACCTGTACTAATCCTTAACCAAAAAAAAAAAAAATTGAAAATATGTTACCACTTTTTTTATATAAACGAACGCGAATGTAGTGGCCCCACCTGTATATTTATAATTACGTATTATGAATGGGTTTGATGCCAAGGAGGGTCAAGTTAGAAGAAAGTTCAGATTATTAAATTAAAATAGTATCATTTAATTGTTCATATAATGAAATAAATGTGAACGGATGACATTCACCTTCCACTGATAACTTGTACGCATAACTACTTCATCTTCTTTTTATTTAAAGAGATTTCAGACATTAGTGAATTTATAAATCTATAGTAAGTAATGACTAATTTGTCTCACCATTTACCCAGATAGAGATCGACAAATCGACTGAAGGACGATGATTCCGTTAAAAGTCCATATTAAGTGCACTTGTTGATACCCACTTGATATTTATTTCCTGAAAGTGTAATTTGTTCGCAGCGTTAGACAAGTGAAACAAGAAAACGTAATTATTGCCACAAAACGGCACTTTATTGCGGAATATATCAATAACACCACGTTGATGAAATGAACTATACATATTTATTTTATGTATTTTACATGTAATACAATCAATAGAATTGTAAATGTTTTAGATAACGCAAGTTTTGAAAAGCAATTTACCCAGAAATGATAAAATCTAATTGAGACTAATAATTCGGTTAATTGCCCCATTACTCCTCTTTGATGTATAGGGCGCTTTTTAAATAATAATAAAATATTTTTAAACATAACAAAAATATTTTAAACACATTTTTTTTTATCCTTGTTGATCGTCTAGATCTAGATTGATTTTCTTCTACATCTGATGAAAACGCAGATATAACTGCATAATACTGAATTCTTGTTTTTATTCGCTGGACATAAAGATATATTGATTAAAAAAAATCATTTAAATTGGTTTTGTTAATGCTGCATTTTTTAATGGTTTAATATATTAATTTACTTAAAACTTGTATCGGATGTTCGTTTAAAAACGTTCTCAAGTAGCGCATGTAATTTTTAAATTAATTTTATCTACGATGATGTAAGAAGGGACAGTTTTTTTGGATGATTTTTAGTGTAAAATTTGGCATTCGTTAATGCATTCATGCAATAATAGTTGTTTGTGAAACTGTGCCTGAAGTGAGCTTTCTTGTGCCCCAGCGCATCTCTTTGGGTGAGGTCGCAAAATGCAATTGACGCACAGTTTCATATACCGTAATCGAGAGCCACAAAACACGTATTTGTAATTACTGTAGAAAGGCTCTGCTCCAATAAGCCATTGAAAAGTGCCCCTAAAGCTATCGGGCTGAAATTAAAACGAATGAGTACTACTGTCACACATACTGTAAATACCAAAAATTAGCTCAATCGATGCCACCCCATTCGAAGGGTGGAAAAATTCTTTTTTTTTCTCCAGAAATTACTTAAGCTATCACGTTCAAAAAAATTATGTAAGTAAACACTGATTATGGACATTGTATAAAATAAAACAAGGATTAATTCCTTTCACTCAGTTCAAAGTTACCATTATTTTCCCCTTTTTTGGTGGTTTCTTTGAGTTTGGTGCAAGGTGCCAACTTGGCTTTTGTTGTATTAGACTGTATATATTTAGGGTTTTTTTATATATTTTTTTTTAGGGTTAAAATAATTATGTAAGAATTAATAATAATAAGTAGTATATTATTATATAATGTATTATCTGTTGTTACATTTATTATTAACATATATGTATTTATAATCAATATAAAATAATATTTACGTCCGTACACGAAGTTCAAAGTTTTCTTTTGGGGGTGGTTTTTTGAATTTAAGCTTCCAACTTGACTTTTTGTTGTATGGTAATACCTGCATTTGGGTTTACTACATATAGTGATGTCATATTAACTGAGAAGTATGCTCTTGATTTGCAACCTTCACTGATTCTTTTGGGAAGAATCGTTTATTTATTTGTTTAAGTTTTTTCTTCCAGATACTTTTATTAGCAAACAACCGCGATTCTATGAGAACATATTTTAACTTACTTTCTACAGCACTGCTGTTTATTCTACATAAGGAAATTACATTAAACAACAGTCTCCAAACTCTCACAATCAATTAATGGCCATATTAAAAAAAAATTATGCACGTCTCAAGATATTATGTAAAGAAATATGTATAATGAATGTATATATCTATTTGACAGTAAGAACAAAAGTAAAATACGAATAGCGGTTCTGTTCAACATTAAGAAAATTATAACAACTATAAATACATAGCTTGCTGAAATAACAAATTTGGATAGAATTATGTTGTTACTAGAACAATAGATTTGATTGATTTATATTAATAGGTTATAAAATATATATATATTGGACCAAAACGCATACATTTATAGGTAACAAAAAATCAAGTCGAATTCATAAATCCAATTTGAAAAAACATGCCTTAAAAGGAGAAAATACTCATAACTTTGAACAACGGGTACGGAATTAAATATTATTTTATTGTTACAATATTCTTTTTTATATGTCGATGCTTTTATAGATACTAGAGTTGAAATGTACATATAAATAATCCTGAATCCGATCGATGAATAATTATTTTATCTTTAAAATAATCAATAACCCAATGTTGCTAATAATATCAAAGAGGTTTTATTTTTTATTTGTATTACTTGATTACTGAAAGAACTTGACGAAATATATAATACACCCAAATACAATTATACTTGGATTTGGGGAACATTTGTACAAATAATCCTGAAATTAATAGATGAATAATTATTTTAACCCTAATTAGCAGAAATACTTTAATTTGTTAATTATTTATTACACACAATTGTCAGTTACAATAATGGAAAGTGTTCTGTTCGGCTTATAGGTCGTAATATCTTTGGAAAATTCTAAGCCAAATGGCTAGTTATCTGAATTTACGTAATCCACATAAGAACACATGTCTTTCGTTTGAGTGCCATTAATAAAACATCGTAGTTTATTGGCTCTGCTCATTTTAGAACACTCATCTCTTCTGCATGCACCAGCAATGCCAAAAATTGCTACTAAAACTTAAAATAATATCCACTTTTAATAATTATCCACTCAAAAGACATGTAGCATTAAAATAACCTTCTCCATTAAATATCATAATTGGGGCCTGAATTTCACCTGGCGATGGAAATGTTTGCTTAAGCGAACTATAATGACTAAATATGTATATTTCCCTTGACTCTTTAGTGCCATACTTTTCAGTGTTCCAACGTACCTCTCTATTAGCTCATTAGATTGACTGTATGTGGGGCTTCATGTTACAAAGGTTATATCAAGTGCTTGTAGGAATTGCTTATAGCTTCTGAATCAAACGGTGGTCCATTGCCAGACATGATTATTGAATTATTAGTAAACAAAGTCTCAATCGTTGATGAAGCATCCTTCCTTATTATTTTCATTAGTTCTACAAACTTGCTGTGATAGTCACATGGGATGAAATGATGTTCATCCCCAATTTGAAAAAAATCCACTCCTATCTTCTCCCATGGCAGTTCAGGAATCTAATGGTGAATTTTTGGTTGTTTGGAGTTAGATTTAGCATATTTTGAGAATTGTAATTTGGATGATACTAAATTCCTTATTTATGCTTGGTAAAAATACTGCTTCCCGAGTCTTTCCTTGACATGTCATGATTCCTTGAAGAGCAGAGTGTAACTTAGTAAGTACACCGTGTCTATGCTCTTTTGTAGCTAGAAGTTCGTTATCTTTGAATAAAATCCTATTTAGCTCGCAATATTTCATCTTTATCTGGGTAATAAGAGCCCTTTCCTCACGTTTTATTGCTGAAATGTGTTTGGGTCAGCCATTTCGTAGGTAATGTTTTATAATCTGAATTTCTGGGTCCGAGTTGGTGCTGGTTTGTAAATGAGCACATTTTTTTTGTCGGATACTAAAATGATTTGTCGCCTTCTTGGTTCTGGACTGCATCCACGGAAAGTTATTTGTGCTACAGGAAACACCATAGTTGTGATTAGTACGTTAAAATTACACCAACAACAATCTCTTATTTAGTTATGAAAATAGCTGATTTATACGAATGTCAAAAAGATGATAAAATAAAAGAATTAAGGAAATAAACGCACGTTTAGCGCTAAAGCCGTGTACTTTGCTTGTCAAAACAGAATTATGATGTACCTTTCGGTTCTCTCAAAAAATCACAGGTAACTTGATGTTTTTAAATTAACAGCCATTACAAAATGATTTTAATATTGTTCGCATTGAACGGCCATCAATACTTTTTTGTGTGTATAAATTATTTTATATTTCTGTAAAGTGACTAAATTTTACAGTTATCTTAGAAAATATCAAATGATGAATGTTTTAAGTATCGTTGCTTGAAAGTCGTTTTTCCTTTTGTTTCAGTGATCAGACCTTTACAGCAAATACTGTCGTAGAAAACCAAAAGAAGAAAGAGAGAAGAAAAGACAAAGACAACTGTCAAGTGGAGACAAGTGAAGATGAAACTGTGGATATTATAGGTGAGTTGTTTTTCGTTTGAGTTAATGTTAATAAGTTAATAAATAAATAGGAAGCTCTAATAGATGCAAAATTCAGAATTTAATGAAATTTGGTAAATATGTAGAATATATTCAGATATGCGACACTCTATAATATATGTATCAATATTTCTTTTACACAAAATACCCACCGCCATTAAGTTATCTTGAATCGATATTGTGATGCTAATGCTTTTTGAATGCGTTTTGCGTCTTTTTACTGCTATTTACCCCAGTATACTTGAAGTAGAGTTAAAGAAAAAGTAATTTTTATTTAAACTCTTTCTCCATCATATTGCAAATACGCACATCATTTAAGAGTTTGGGCTTAGATCGTATATCTGAACATACCAAAGATTCATTAAAATTTGACAGTTGGAGAAAGTTTGTATATAAAAATTAAATTCCTAAATCAATGATAACTTCCTGAAACGCAATAAGTTTTGTGTTAAGTTTGAATGTGTAGTAATTATTTACAATACCATTTTGTATATACAGGTGTATCGTAATCAAGTGATTAAACTCGTGGTGGAGGTGCCTGACATAATTCTGAATAAAATGTCTTAATGAATGGGGCTCAAGTGACTCACACTAAAGGTACAGGCTGACTTTGAATTGGACAGTATTACTATCGCATGAAGCATATCCACTTGGCAAAATTTAAATTTCCCATAATTATTTTTGGTAACTTCAACAGAAAGATATCAAAATAACTAGTAATCTAATACAAAGCCATTGGTAATTTCGTATTTCAATGTTGAAGTTGCTAAGATTATTGTGGGAAATTTAAATTTTGCCAAGTTGGTAGGAGATACATAATCGTTTAAACGGGGAAAAAGTTGGGCATTTCGGAAATGAATAAATCGCGTTAAAAGAAAATAGTAAATTCTGAACGGTTTTGAAGATACATGAAAAAAGAGAAATTTTCTTATCTTTCGAGATTATATTTGAAAACACGAAAGAAAAAAATGTATTACAATCTTTTATTATAAAATGACTCCGCTGTAAGTTACTGCTGTAATCAGATTTACAATACGATGTTTCAGTAGTGAGGAAATATGAATAAAATTAATTAAATACGGTCCTGTATTATTTTATGTTTCTGTAATATACAGTCGCGAGTAAATGTTATAGGCACCTATAACATTTACTCTGACAAAACTAATGGGTTTCATGTTTCTTGCATTTTTTTTTTGTGACAGTTATTTCAACGTTTATATAATCGTCTTTATGGTTACAATAGTCTTTATAGATGTTTTTTGTAAATGTATTATTTTTTTTTAATATACTTTCAAGTCTTCGAGATGTCACTTTCCCCCTCCCATCTAAAAAGTATTATAGCTCTAGTAAAAACACTCTAATATGCAACAAATTAATAAGATCCCTTAAAATACTACATATTTATAATGTATTGCCTACAAGTTTTTATTTTCTCATTTCTTACTGTGATATTCGCCCAAAATTTAGGGTGCCTATAACATTTGCTCGCGACTGTATTTCTATACTAAATGCGGTGATGGTAATAAGCATATATTTCAATTGCTTTTGCGGTACTTAACATAATAACTAGTCCTCGATGGTACTTGATCAAAACAAATTTAAACATGTCATTTGTTGTTTTTTTTTTAGTGTGTTTTCTCTCTAAAAGTACCCTACCTTTTTCCCATCTGATCGAGTCTGTATCTGCCATACTTTCCAAAATAGCAGTAGTGTCCTTATCAAAGTCAGCCTGTATATCCAAACTGAGTTATTCTAATGAATGTTATTAGAATATTTTGTTTAAACATATGTCAGGTTCCATTACCGTATTTGTCATTTGATTTTGGTACAACCTGTATTAAAAAAAATAAGAAATTAAAAGATTATATAAAATCAATTTCAAACATTTTTGTATGCCATTCTTAGTAATATTCTAATCTTAAAAAAAAAAAAGCTATACGAATTTATGATTTATATATAATTTAAGTTTCTACTAATTTATTGTAGCAACGAGCAAATAAAAATATGCCTGATTTTTGTTTATAAATCGTCAGCAAAATTTGTATTTTAAAACGTAGGTAGGAAGCATAAATTGTTTAATTGTTTATCTGCGGTTTTTACATTGTAACCAGTTTTAAGCATATATTGGGTTAATTAGTGTAGGCAATAATTTTTGTGTATTCATTTGGAAACTGCTGTAAAGTGATGTTTAAAAAATAAACAATTATTTTTCTATATTACGAATTAAATTCTTGCATAGAAAATTAAATATACAACGTTAAAAAATTCAACGTGATTTGCGTTTAACTTACTTTTATCTAATTCGACTAGTGATCTTTTATGTAAAAGAACCGTGTGTCACAATTAGGTATTCGATAAGGAAATAATGAATAACTATTTTGATTCAAAGTGATTACTGTGTGACAGATTATTTTGGAGATGGATTTCTTCTTCAAGTTTTCTATATGTATGTACAGCATATAATTTCTCTATTTCATTACAATATATTAAAAACAAAAACCTCTCGTGGGTGAACTTCCGTTCACAATAATTGATGGAAATTAAAGCATTAGATTGAAATTATATTCATGGCGTCTTTAAATATAAGCATCCGGTTAAAGCGAAGCCGGTTAAGATGAGTTCTACTGTAGCTTAAAGGGACACAATAACCTAAGAATACGAACTAAAGAAGATTTTTTTTTATTGTTTTAAAAATTCTGCAAGTAATCTTGATGAGTAGAGACCGGATTATATGCAAAGAAAAACTGGAATATATACGCATATATATGCATCGATTTTTGAGAAAATATGCATAAACCTGGGGCATATATGCAAAGAAATTGCGACAATATGCAAAATTTTTACATAAAATAAATAAGAGCAGAAATTTAAACATTAACTTTATTGCACAAAATTTTTTCACAACATATTTGTAAAACAATTTATAACTAAATGTTTTTCAAAATTGTGTAAAAGAAAGTTTTGTCTTCTATCAGAATACATTTCGTTTCGAAATGGAAAAGCTTCTTTCAACATCCACAGATGTAATTGGTGCATTTTTTAACTTTGCAATACATTCTAAACTAAAATTAAAGTTGAAATCGTTTACTGTTTCACCTTCCAAACTTTCTTCAATTTCAAATACCCCGCATTTTTATTTATCACTTTTTTAAATTTATCGTATATAGAATTACCTATTGTATCCTTAACCTGATTCCGTCATTGTCACATTATTTATTTGTTGAAGTTCTTTACAATAAATTAAATATGATTTACCTACAATATCTTCATGAACAATTCCTATTAACAAATGGGCAATATAACGGCCACACTTATCCGTACTTTCATCTACCATGATATAAATAAAATTATTCCCTACCAATTGTTGAATTTCTGCTATTGTTTGCTGGTAACAAGAATGTGCACATAATTTTTTCGTAAAGGTACTTTCGTCAGTATATTATGTTTTGCAATATTTTTGCAGAAATGATTTCAAATTAACATTGTTTAATCTTGCTAATGGTATGTTAGACGAAATTAATGCGCTACACAGATCCGTATTGTATTCTTCTGGTTCTGAGTTTCGTGAAGTTGATGCTATACATTGACGTATAGACTGCTGCACACATGCGGATCGCTTTATTTTTCACATTTTCCAATATGTTTCGCTCAAAGATATTCAATGAATGAATAGTTTATTTTAACGTATTTACCACATCCCTTCTGCTAGGCGAAATTAAACACGCGCAGTTCTTGCAAAAAAATATTAGAGAAACCAATGTCAAAGATTTATCGTTCTGAGAATTGTCGGTTGTCGATTTACATTGGGAATTACTAGGAATTTTTACTAATAGAAAGGATAAGAAAAAGCTTAAATATGCAATATATGCAACTTTTGTAAAAATATGCATAGAAATGCCTAAATATGCCATATATGCAATCACTAATTAGCGTTAATTAACTTCAATTAGTGTAATACGTCTACATATAGACTATAATTAAAGATATGCAAAAAATAAAATATATGCACTTTGCATATAATCCGGTCTCTACTGATGAGTATGCCTAAATGTCCTGAAGGTTATAAGCTGCGTACAGCCTATGTTTCTTGCTGATATAGGTACTTAGCTCTCTACAAATTTCCATTACGATGATGTAAGACAAAGAAGTCATCAATTCGTCATTTTGCTAAAAATCAAGTAATTTAGGACATACGTTTCTATGAATATTTTGATTTGATGTTTGTCAACGAATAGCTTGTTAAAATGAGTTGCTTGCTGAAACGGTTCTACCCGATTTCGGTGTACAAACAAAAGTGACTAACAAAACAATGAATTAAAAGTGAGAGATAATGTCAACCGATATAGAAACAAGACTATACTACATACTGGTGTTGATTTTGTATCTGTTGACATTATGTCTTTTTAATTCGTTGTTTTGTGTTGTTAGTCACTTTTGTTTATCGTGTTTTACTTTAAATGTCTATATTTGACTTTATTATTTTAAATTTCGATTTCGACATTTTTAAGACCTGAGGATGACGTCCCATAGCCGAAACATGTGGTCTTGAACTATATTAAACACTTTTTCTGAATGTAACGACGTTTTTTTTTCATATACACTTTCACTTAGTAGTAGAATTATCTGTTGTTAAGATAAAGTTCCCCTATAAAATCGATAAGTAAAATTGTAAGATTTAAATGAAACTACTTATTTTACAAAATAATAAGTAAGTTAGTGTTTATTTTTGGGTATTGTAGGTGCCTTTTTATTATTTGTTTTTTAATATGCTTAGAAAAAAAATGTTATATGGCTGCAAAATGTTATTGAGCAACTTTTTCAAATATTATAAAAGTAACTGATTTGGATATCATATCAACTAACCTTATTTTATATGTTTTTTTTTCTAAATATGCTGCCATATTAGCACGTCACGTAACCTGTGCAAAAATAATTTTAGAGGCTCCTAGACATATCGAATCAATATCGAAATAAAATATATTTTTAATAATTATAAAAAAACCCATATTAAAAAAAAATCCGTTTGAAAATACATAGCAAGTTGTAAGAAGGGCTACATTTCCGTTAAAATTGCAGGAAAGAATAATTATCAGACCGTAATATCAGATTAGAAAAAAACATTTTATTATTGATATCTCCAGGATGCGGAGAAATTATGGTTAAATTAATTACTAAAATGAAATTTTATCTACGAAAGATAATTTTAGAAAGAAGGCAATTTTGGATTAATAATATTTTCACTTCACACTTTAAAATTTCTTTAGGTCATAGTTTAGGTTCGATTCTTGCCTTATATAAATTGACGAACACAGTAGAACTTTTCTTTTCTTATTTTCTTGTAAAATAATCCCTACATTTTTTACCCAGTATATTCGACACAATAAATGAATACACTAGCGTCCAGTAAAGGCTTATCTGGCAGGTCTTCCGATATGAAAACTTTAACTTTGAGTGCATACTATTCGAAACAGATATACGACAAAATTGAAAAAGTCAATACATTACAGCAGACTTCTGCAACCACATGTTTAAATCCATTTATTATACATTTAAAAATAGCACAAACATGACAACAGAATGCATCGATTTTCCGCTTGTTTTAATTGTTTGATATCATATATTTATAATTAGAAGCTTGCTGGATAACTTCCGAAACCAACTCGAATCATTCCAATAACTATAAATAAAAACAGTCGAATGTCACACCAAATACGTTCGTTTATTGGCGGTACTTCTTCTCGTAGGAGGTTATATCTATGTCAAGTGGCTACGTTTTGTTTACGTTGCTCTGCGATCCATTGCCCTATGCTGTATAATTGCTTTTACAATGTTGCCAATTGAGTTATCTCTTGGAATTCATTGAGAATGCCGAATGTTGTTACCACCAGAGGCAATACGTCAGAATAAAGTTTTTCCATTTTGTATTTTCAATGGTACGAGTTTATTTATGCCGTATTTTAAATTTTGTTTTTACGATGATGCTTAAAGAATTACTGCCAGTTTTACTAAAGATTCTTTTTTTGTTTCGTTTTAATGGTAAAAGTGATAATTTCGATAATCTGATTTGCGAAAAATAGGCAACCAACGATTCAGCACCCTTAAGGGCCAGTAATAAAATATTGAAATGGAAAATTAACCAGTTGCAACTTTTTTGTCGGAAACATGTGTTGCTGTTGGGCCATGTTCATCTGTTTTGACAACATGCGTGTCACTCTTACGTTAGTTCACCATGACTGTCAATTTATAATGCTTTGCCTTTTTTAATTGCAATACCATTCCTTAACAGAAAAAAAAAAAATTCCAAAGTATCAAGCGCTTAATAAGTAAGATTTATTTAAACCTTTTAGATGTCGAACCCGAAAGAAATGAAAAAAAAATTGCTTTTGGATTTATTTTTAAATTTTCTAGTAACTAGACAGCTAAACAAAGAACTAAAATCTGGATTCCAATTAGAATCAATGGTAATTAAAATAATAACTAGGGGTCGGGTAATATACTATAATGTGTTACCTCATAATATTCTTCTCTTCATGGCTACAAAACGGTTGAAAAAAATTAAATTTACCTCATTAGAAGAAACATATTCATATTCATTTATTTATAACAGGCCTGGCAAACATGACCCCATAAATCGAATCATCTTGTAGAAAAGAACGCTTCACTTATCAGGCATGTATATACCCATATCGACAATAATCTCGCAGTAATATATACTTTTTGTGCTAAAATTAACGCGACAAATTGGCGCTTCTTGTGCTCTATGGGTTAACATCTCTCTTGAAACTTACCCTACTATCTACCTAAAAACTGTATAATTACATTCACAAACATGCCTGAGCGTGTATTACGAATCTTATTTTACCTTAAGCAATAATGAAATTGTTTCAAATCGCTGTTATTGTTATTCAAATAAAATCTCATCTTAGAGACTTAACTCCATCACAAATGGCAATATTTTGCGAATTATCCTGCAATTTTTCATCTGCCTTTCTTACTGTATAGCTCCATAACATCTGTCGAACCACGTTTTGACGTTTTACACGTGGCTTAAACGTCTATTTACGTTTAAAATCGTCCCACGAAATTCGAAACGTTTTGCCGTGTAATAGTTATGGGCGCCATGACATGAATTCGGTCAAAATTAGACGCGCGCGCTCTATAAATTGACTCATTTTGAGAAAAATAACGTATTTCTACCCTATTTTAGGGTTCGAACTGCGAAGACTAAGGACACACAAAGCCTTTTCGACATAAACCCCACTTGCAAGTGGCATCTCAGCTTAGTAGCGATCGCACAAAATAGCCCAATTTTGACAAGTGACGGTCGCTTCCCGGCACCCACGTCGATTTAAGTTTCCGCAAATTTTTTCCTGTTTTCGTACTTTTATCGATAAACCACGATACCCCTATTCACTTACGACCATCGCTTCTCATTCGGCCGCCATCTATTTCCCTTTTAATCCATTTCGCCTTCAGATTCTTTGTCCGAAAACTTTATTAATATTAAAATAAAATAATAATTCTAAAATTTAATAATAATAATAATAAAATAAACATCTACATTTTTCATCAATCAAACCATGTTAATACTGCTAGATTTATTGCATGTATTCTTCCTTGAGTACACGATTCTAACATAGATCAATATTTACATTTATTAATATGACACAATAAAAGTAATATTTTAAAATAATTTTTTCACTACTATAATGTTAAAAGATTTTATGGATTTCCACAAATACATGATCACAAAAAAATACATCAGTAATCCTCGCTTTTATCTCACGAGATGAAGACATAGGAAAATATTCATTTGTTTTCCTCAGTTTCCACATCTATAACTACACTAGCTTTGCTACTATCATTGCTGTCATTGTTGCAATTAGTTTCTGGCACCATTTCGTTGTTCTTATTCGCAGAATCGGCCATCTCCTCGGCGTGACACATCTTCCTGTGTTTATGCACGAAGTAATAACTGGGAAACTTCGAACCACACGTTTTGCAAGGGTAGTATTGCACGTTCATGTCTAATAACTTCACTTCTCGCTTCTGTTGGCTTTGTTCGGCGACGGCCGGCGCTTTGCTGTCGATACTGACAGGATTCAAGTGACGTCTAGCGTGTTTCTGGTAACAATATTGCGATTTGAAGGTGTGATTGCAGTAGAGACACGTAAATACTTCGTTATTGCTGTTCTGAGCGGCATTTTCGTCGCTCAATCTCTTATCCCGGATACTTTCGCTCATAACTTTATTCATGACTTCGTTCCTGTTGATTTTCTCAATTTGGTATTCGTTTTCGATGTTGGTAGCGCCGTAATTCTTGTTCAGGACGCGTTGGAAGCGAACTGGTCCATCGCAGCAAGCCACGTCCACTATAACTTTTTCCCCACACTTCTCCAGTTTTCTTTTGCTTTTCTCCAGACGTTTCTCTTCTTTCTTGTTGCCATCCACGCTGTTACTAGCTTTGGAAGTTGACGGTTGCGCCGGCTCTGGCTTCTCTTTGGCCGCTACTATGGCTCGGAATGGCGTGGCATCCGATTTTTTCAAATTTGAGAACGTCGGAGGGCATATCTGCTGATGCGGCATCATTGATTTTCGACTGGGGATTGGTTTGACGAGCCTGGAGCCGTTCTCCATCGGTTGGCTGTGCAATAGGAAGCTCCTGCATACTTCTAAAGCCCTGGGCATGTGTAAGATATGCGTCGCCAAGAGGATGTTGTAAATGTTCGAGATGTTCAGGTCCAAGTAGCCGGTATACATGAATGTTAGAAGGGAAGAGAATTCGTCTACGTTGACGTTAGGTACTGCTATCGGTGTGGGACCTGGAAATAAAAAACACATGCGTTGAAATACTTTGATTTAAATATGTAATTGTGATATGAACACAATAATTTCGAAAATGCTAATTAGCTCATGTTTGCACTTAAATTAATCAGATTTCAAGGTCTTTTCACCAAAAAACCAAGTAATGTCAAATATACTAGTATATACATATAGTCAAAGAACTGTTCCACTGGCGAAATATAGATGGCACCACTAGCATTTTCTATTGTTATGCATTTGTAGTGGTAATATATTTCCATAAGAGAATACCTGTGGTGCCATCTACATTTCGCCAATGGATCATTTCTTTGACCATATGTGTACTAGTATAATATTCGGTAATATGCAGCCACTCATACAAATAACGTTATTTAGAAATATCTTTATCATTCCAGGGTTAATGTTTCCTTCTATTCTCATAGATGGCGCTGCTGAACTACTATAAACACTTTTATTGTATTTATTTTGTATACTCAATTACGAAAGTACCTCAAACATCTTTACGTCTTTCAATTCCATATGATATATATTTTTTAAATCATCTATAATCATATGCAGTTATTTTTATGTAGGTGAAAAGAGTAAAAAAGCTCGTTTTTTCGTTCAAAAATATATTAAGATTTGACTACTAGTATCGGCTTGCAATAGTCATCTTCAGATTTCTAGAAAATTTGATACAAATTAATGATTTAATTATAAATAAATATGGATTAAATTATGTTGAAATTTTAGTGTAAAACAAATGATTAAACTATAACTCATAATATAATGTATTCTAAGTTACAATAATAAGTAAATTTTTTGAAATATCATGCTATGAAATGTTTTACTTACACGTCAATAGGATTATTGTCAATTAATGAAAATACCAAATATAATATCCATATTGAATAGATGAGAATCTTTTTTATAATAAATTAGAATAAAATAACTGTTTGAAACTTTGAAAATTGGTAATGACTAATGACAGTAATTTAACTAATTTAATACATGAAAGGTGTAAATATTAAATAGATGTGTGTCATATTATGTGTAAACCAAACTGCGAAAGATTGTTTAATGGAAATGTTATATTTAAAAAATATGTGTGTGCTTTTGTATGTGTGTAAAAAGTTATTCAGGTTGTTTAAATACGGAATATCAACGTTGTGTTAAGCAGGTTGTCAAGTATCCAAGTACGTGAAAATCGGTTATATGTTATAATATATTTGTTCGTTTAGAAGATGGGTGTTTGGTATTCTCTTATGTTTTCTTATTTCGTACGCCTCCAGCAACTTAAGTTTTCGACTTTTCTCACAGTTATGAAGTAAAGTAATGTTACCATCATCAATGCTTTTATGTCTATTTTCTACTAAATGTTGGTAAAAATTCGGCTTATTTTGTTTTCTGTGTTCTTTTATTCTCGTATCTAGTTTTATCACATTCACCGCATTTTATTCTGTAAACTCCCGTTTTGTTATAATTTATCTTTATTATTATAACTTAGTTATTTTTCTATTAAATAAACCATTGATTGAACATTACAAGTTAATTTCATATTATTTTCATATTTTCATCTTCTCGATTTATTAATTTTGTCGATTTTGAATAATTTTTTTGTTTCCGATGATCAAATATAGCAAAGCTAACTTCGTAGAAATTTAATAGATTAAATTGGAACGATTTTGTAAATAAACACATTTGCAATATCATCAGAAATGAACGTGTTAATTGCACTTATAATAAAATAATAATATTTGTTTATATTGCCGAGCGAATTTATATGTGATTTAATTGGGAATATATGTTTTAGTGTGGTCGTTTAATTATAATTAATAATTTTTTATCCGTTATACATTAACTGATAAGGTTGTTGTCCCATTAGGAATGAAATTTCAATTATTCGAATCAGATTTTACACTTGATGCAACTGTGTTCAGGAAATTTAAAAAGTTGAGGTTAATTTAAAAAAAAATAATTATAATAGATATAAAAGAAAATTGCAATTCGAATATATTTTATAAAATGGAAAAAGATTGTACAACAAAACAACAAAAAACAGAAAACTTGAATTATTATATTCTAATAAAAATTCATTATAATAAAATGATCAAGAATTATAAAAGTAGAGCTTAATATTGCTGATAATTTTTCTTTATATCCCCATATCTTGTTTTAGATTTCCTACATTTATAGAAAGTACATTTGCGTTTATATCCTGGAAATGCTTAGTAAGACGACTGAGAAATGAAACATTTTTTTAAAATTAATTCAAATATATTTGCATACGTTTGGTAAGAGATAGTGAGGAAATTTATTAAATTCTAATAACTTAGACACGAGAATTACAGAAAAAACCAGCACAGATTGAAACTAATTTAATTTTTTCACTACGGCTTGAAGATTTTTATTATTTACATTTTTCATCACAGGGAAAATTTTAGGTTGTGTCTCATGATTCTAAATTTTCAATTTTTAAACACTAATGACCTGCATTAATTTATTATTAATATAAAATTATAAATATTTTCATATTTCTTCCATTTTTATTTAAATTACAACTGCCAAAATACATTCTTAGGAAATAATTTTTAACACAAGAAGTAAGTGATTTTCAAGGATTTTTTTCAGGTATTTTTTTTGTAAGTGTCTACACAGTACCTTTGATAATATGATAAAAATTCTTTGATGCAAAATAACCAAAATGGATAAAAATACACTAAAATTAGGGGATCGTAATAAGTTATTTTTTATTTTAGTTTTATTAATTAGGAATTATTATAGAAAAAAATATGAAATTTTTGATGTATAGATTATTATCGATTTCTAATTATTACATTTGATAAAACAAATAGGTATCTAATAATAAATTAATAAGATAATCTACCGAATTGGTACTTGATATGAACAAGTTAAAGTTTATTATATTTTGAAATTTATGGTTAGATGCAATTTTGCGGAATCAGTTGTTAATTATTTTAATTGTCTGCTAATATTTGGTATTTCTTTTTGTTTTGAAGAAAAATAACGTGTAGTGTTGATGTTTTCACTTTTTCTTAATTCTTCTTTTTTTTTGTCATAGTAATTACTCCTAATTGATTTTTGAACTGTTCAGCAATACTTATTATTTGAATTTTCTTTTATTTTTAAATGCCTTTTAGAAAAAAAAATCGATCTTAAACGATCCAAAAAATTGCGATTTTTTTTTTTGAGAAAAGAACATTTGATGTCGAATTACAAGAAAAGATGTGATGTTTAAATAGGTTTATTTTATAAATAAAATTTAATTTTAATAAAAATAAAATCAAAATGAAGTTCTATTAATGATACAATCGCAGATAAAACGATAACTTATTTATTTCTGCATTAATTTTTATGTAATTAAAATTTAGTTAGTTTATTTAAATCTAATCATTAGTTTAGAATCAATGAGATTTTTTATTCTATTCAACATTTGTGTATTAATGTCTACAGATTTTTTTTATAATTTGTATGGGATTTAAAACACGTAATTTAGAGAATTTTTATTTTACCATTTTTCGTTCATAAAGCTTAATTTTTTTTTTCAGTTAAAAAAAATTGAATTTGAAACATCAGAAATGCCTCAAATAAAATTTGGGAAGCAATAGATACGCTTTTTTACTCTACGCTTTGTAATTACATAATAAAAAAAAAACATCGGATCAGTAGATAATATGATTAATACAAACTTACAAAAGAGTAAAAAAATAAATAAATATCGTTGTTATTGAGTTTATTACGCCAAGAGGGGAAAATATAAACTCTCCCAAATTCAGTTTCCCCGAATAATATTTTTTTTTTACATTCCCAAATGTATTTCATAAAAACTATTAGTAGTGTTAGCACTACTGTTTTCCATATTATAGAGCAATATTAGAAGATGATTTTGAGTCTGGCTTTTTTTTAAACATTTGCTACAAATATCCATATTGTCCCAATTACTGGAATGTAAACTTGAAAAAAAGAAAGGACTCACTTTTTTTTTTTTATGTTAAGTTTCTTTAAACTATATGTTTAGGTTAATTTTTCATCCTCAGTCCTCTACAAGATCTATTTTTTTATTTTTAAACGTAAACTAGTTAGAAGTTGTACATATTTGAAACTTATTTACTTATTTAAAAATCCATTTAATAAAAATCAGAGAAATTGAAGTTAAAAAAATAATAAGTAAAAAAGAGCTCTCTTGGTGTTCATTTAAAAATTTCATTAAGACATTTTTAAAATAATTTGAGATATATCTTAGATCTTTCATCCATCAAAATGAGAGAAATCAAAACTTTGCTTGTGAAAGCGGAATTATTCTAACAATTATTATCAAATATACAATTATATATAAAGACCAAGTTACGATGTCCAGTTTCGCTTTTTAAATGAATGTCTGTTGGCTCCTTAATAAATCAGGTTATATTGGAACCATGATAATATTAAAAAGAAAGTAACTCAAGTTTTATTTTTTGAATGATTTTTTAACTATCTATTGCGCATAGCCATGGAAGAACATGATTTCTTATTAGGAGCTGGTATCTCTACTGAAATGGGGCACTCTTTTTTTCTTGTTTAATAGCTTGGCTTTTCAATATACTTATAAGCGGTTCTTAGATTGGTTTAAAATGCTCTTCTAAGTTTTATTTTTTGTGTAATTTTTTATTAACTACATGTACTCTGTGCGTAGTCATAGAAAAAAAAAATGATTTCTTAGGAATCGGTATCTCCAATTTAATGGGACATATTCTTCTTTCTTGTTTAATAATTTTGCTTTTCTCAGTATATTGAAAGCGGTTCTGCGATTGGTTTAATTTGTAATAAGTTTTACATTTCGAGTATTTTTTTTAACTATATGTACTGCGCGTAATATAGAAGAATATGATTTCTTAGGAACTGGTATCTCCAATTTAATAGGATATACTCTTTTTTCTTGTTTAATAATAGCTTTTGGTTTAAAATGCCTTTCTAGTGGGTTTTCTGCTTTGGAGCATCCTATTTTCATAGCCAGCATTTTTTTTTTTCGTGTATCCGCAATTGAAGGGAGGTCTTGTTAATGAGTTAAAGCGGCGTTTAAACAAATCAATTAAAACTAAAATATCAGTAAATGATAAATTTATTGGTATTTGTAATTATATTGTTTATTATAAATATTAAACTAATTTATTTATTCATTTTTTTTTACTCACCATCATTTAATGAATGGGACATGTCTTTTATATTATTATTCTACTTTATTTTATTATTAATTGAAATAAAATTATTGAAATTGTGCATTTTTTCATACAATTCAAAATCCAAATAACATTGGTGTTTTTTTTTTTACAATAAGTTAAAATAAATATATATATTTTTTGGTGAACATCTAAATAATAAAATTTAAAAAAATTATAAAAAAAATTATTTTTAATTTTAAAAAATAACAATTTAATCCTAAATAAAAAATATCAGTAATATTATTGACTTTTTTTTTAATTATATTGCGTTTTATTATAAATATTAATCTAAAATTTCTTAACCTTGTACCCGTCATTCTATTTAGTGGCTATAAGTTCTTTTTATTTATTGTTAGTATTTTCATTATTAACTGAAATATATAAATTTTACATATTTTTTTTTTTATCAATTCAAAACCGGAAGAACATTACTGGTATTTTTTAAAATAATTTTTATAATATTTAAAAATATTAAAAGTTTTATGGGGAATAACTAAATCAGATAGAAAATGTCAGAAAATTTATTAAAAATTTTAGGTTTAGTTTAAAAACATGAATAACACAAAACATGTGAAGACACATACCTGCGTGATTACTCAAAGCCGCTTTAAAAAATCCACTGTGATTGCTCAAGACAGATCTATGCGCCGAAAATTCCGTCAAAGTTGGCCCAACTTGCAACGTGACATCAGGAGCTCCGGAAAATTGTGCGGTTCCGCTTAGATTTAAGGGGGCACTGCTCAAAGGCAATGGCGGTAAACCAGGAAAATTACCGCAAGGACCTAACGATAACCAGGCTCTGTATAGCGAATACATTGCGAAATTTTTTTCCACTTTTAACTTTTTTATGGGCTTTATTCAATTATTAAAATTGAGATTTATCTAAAAATACACTTTTTCGTAACGATTATTACAAAACAAATGACTATAAAGTGCGAACACGAATGATGCGATTATTTACGATTATCGAAAAGTAATAAACGACTTCAAAATATTATTTTCATTCAGCCGGATGGTACATTAATTGGTAACGATGTATCATCGGCGAGATCACTTAATTTCTCCTTATCTTCTATTTCTGTACACAGAAACGCAATAATCGTATATCCGCGCAGTTGCAACACTTCATTAATTACCACGAATTGAATTTATAGAGTCTGAAGCGCTGTTATCAATAATTTCCCGAACATTTTTTTTCGTAAATACCTAAAAATATATCTACTATCTGCTTAATATACGTTATTATATGATTATTGTTTTAAAGGTTTTCGCGCGCGCGGAAATATAGTCGACGATAACGAGCGGCGGCAATGCTACCAACTTCGCAAAACGATTATCTCTCCAGACTGTTGATATCACTTCATAAACGGTTCGGTTTATACTCATAATTCGAGGTGGTGCCCTCTCTGTCTGTATTGCGCCCGTGGCCCGATCGCGGTATTCGTTTTGTCGCGGTGGTGGGGCACCGCGCGCTTAACTACCCCTATTACAATTCATAAGTGGGGATCGACGTGGAATTTGATATTTCTTTACGCTGTTTCCCCTTTCGATCTTTTCAGACGTATTATCATCTATCCATTGTATCTGCTGCATCGGGGATGATTGTATATATTTAGTATATAAAAAAATGTATATGCAGTATGTCTCATGATTTTCATGACTACCACATTATAGCTCAGTTGTTATTACTGTTCTAATGAAATTTTGGTTGGAGATACCCATTTATCAGTTGGCAACAAGAAAATTCAATTTTCACCAATGGTGCTCCTCGCTACAATGAAAACAAGGGCAATTTTTTTTAGAAGGTAAGACAAGTAGTACATTACTGCTAACTAAATAAAAAAGACAAGAATGCGAAAGAAAATAAAAATGTATTCGTAGAAACAAAAATATAAACAAATAAAAAGAAGAAATAAAACCAAGCATTCTCAATAAAATATTCTTCTCATTGAAGAAAGTCCTTTATTAGCTTTCCATACCGACCAAATCACTCGTGGCATGCGCTCCGTTAATTTTGTCAGAGTTTTGAGAAGTCGCCACAACCAAAATTAAACCACCACACCGTGTTTTACTGTGGGAACGACACAGTCGCACAACATTCGCTCGTCCTTTGTGCGTCTTTGGCAGTTTTTTGCAGTGCCCATGATTACTGCAACGCGACCGAATAAACCGGCTTCCCTTAAAAGAAGGTTAAGTTGTTGTTTAAGTTAGTGATTGTTCGTGTCCCCTATTCATTTCCCCTGCGATTTCGGGCGCCGTCAATGGTCGATTTCTCTTACTCAACACTGTAAGACGTCGATCTTCCGCGCGGGTTGTAATCCGTAACGGACCTGGGCGATTTCGGTCTTTCCGGTGTTTCGGCAGCGACGAATAGTGTAATGGACTGTAGATTTTCTCATTCCTAATTTTAACAAATTAACTTTGATAGAATTGATAGAAAAATCGTGAGGTAAATCGCCTTTATCTTGAGATCGTGAAATTTGGAATAAAATCGTGAGATCTGGCACCATTGGTGCAAAATGAACAGAAGCATATACACATAACCGTAATAGCCTATCATGTAGAGGGCGCGACAGTATGTTGGATTTACATGTACAGCACTTATTTTGGAAATGAGATACGTCAGAATTGCTGCACAACTTATACTGGAAACATAATATTTATATTGTAAAAGTAAATTGTAAAAAGATTATTACATGTTTAATTCTTTAAAATAGAAATACATTGTAAAACAATAGTTCTTATTGTTAATAATCCAATTAATTTTGCAAAATCTTGTGTAATTTCACAGACTAGTTACCAAAAATACAGCACTAACAACCTAACACGCCGCTACGGCCAATAGCTAGCGCGATCTGTTCACCGACCTATGCTCTTGCCAAATGCTTGGCTAACCTCTTACAAACAACCACACAGGGCACACGGCATCCAACATAAATGATTCACATGACTTTGTCAAGAAAATCTCAGAGTTCAAACTTCTTGACTCTGACATACTAGTGAGCTTTGATGTAGTTTCCTTCTTTACTATGGTTCCGGTTCAAGAGATGCTGCAGCTCATTAGTAATACGTTCGCTCCGGAGGTCGCACGGCTCTTCGACCATGTACTGAGCACAACATATTTTCAATGGAACCAGGAACATTATGACCAGCTATACAGAGTGACAATGGGTAGCCCATTGTCGTGAATTACTACATGGAGCTGTTCGAGACTAGGGCACTGGATACATCCAGATACAAACCTACCTGCTGGTTCTGTTGTGTGGACGATACGTTCATTATTTGGCCCCACGGAGAGGACGCACTATTGGAATTTTTCCAACATTTAAACAGCATTCACCCACACATACAGTTCACGATGGAGAGGGAAACGGACGGAGGCCTCCCTTCCTGGAAGTGGGGATGGAACGCTTGGCCATACCGGAAACCTACTCACACAGACCGGTACTTGCACAAGAACTCCAACCATCCACCGAGACAGAAGAAAGGAGTCATGAAGACCCCAAGAGATTGTGCTGTGCGCATCTGTGGACCTCGGGTTCTGTTCCCCGAGCTAGCGCAGTTAGATCGCACCCTACTTGCAAATGGGTACTCCAAGAAGGAGATGGAAAGAGTCTTACATCCAAAGGACGACTCCTGCCAACAACAGGGTAACAGGGAGGCACAAGAAGATGTTAAGGGTACCGTTTTCTTGTCCTACATCAAAAATGTAACGGACTGGGTTAGTAAACCTCTAAAGAAACACCACGTGAAGACCGTTTTTAAGCTGACGGGGCAAGTAAAGCACGTTCTACGCTCCGTAAAAGACCCCAGAGACCTTCTGTCTTCTACGGCTGTATATCGGATACCATGTTCGTTTGGATCTGTCTACATAGGCACAACAAAACGAAACATTCACACCAGGATTAAGGAGCACGAGCGTAATTGTCGGCTGGCAACCGGAAAGAAGAAGCACGTACTTTAAACAAGATCCGGTACCCGGTGTTGCGTGCTCGTACCACAAACAGAACGCACTCGGACGAGCCATCACGAAGAAAACTTCGACCTCGCCTCTGAAGATGTTCACCGCAGTTGTGAACGAAACGTACGGAAGTAATTCCACAAGACCACGGCTCACCATTTCGGAAAAAACTTTTTACAAAAGTTAATTAAATTTCTTTGTCGCTATTAAAGATAAGGGTGCTAATTCTTAATACTGTACTTATGAAGCCAGGGCTCTATTGAAATTTGTAAAAGTATACAGTGTTTTATTTAAAATAAAAAAAAAAACATTATTTCTGATTAAACCGGCAGTCTGACTCGGATATAAATAAACTCATTGAATCCCCCGATTTGCATTCAATTAAATGTGAAAAGTCTTATTAAAATCAAAGCAGCCATATTAAAAATATTCGAATCTACATTTGCCTAGCTCTGAATGTCCTACATGACGTATTTTTTATGTATTTGCTTTATCACGATCATTTTCTAGGCCTATTGCATTAAATTCAATTACTGCTTTTTATTACCCAGATTATTATTACAATTTTTCAACCCAATTTAGCACTAGGCTATATTCTGCCCGGCGCCTCCACCTAAACTTTCATTTTTCGACTCAGCCCACCGGATAAAACAGGAAATATCGCTTATTCTTTCGCGTTCATAATAAAATATGCACACAATTTCCGTCCGGTTTCCACGATTTTATATGTATAAACAGTGCGGAAGCGGCGGCGCAGATATTCTCCGCTCTCTCGAGTTCGAGAGATCTTCTATTTACACAGCGTTCCGATTCACCCCTTGCGCCCTCGCCGCGGTGGGCGAAACCGAGCGAACGAGACTACAGAGCATCACTCGAAATTCGAATGTTTACTTGTGCGAACCGATTCGCGGCGGGGCAACTGCCGCCTTTGTTATATCATCCGAATGCATATATTAGCGAGATTTTCATGTAGTATGTGTGTACACTCGATGCAAAAAGTAGCGACATAGGGAAAATAAGCCATAAGGAAAGATGGATCCCGTTTCGATTTGTCAACGATAGCGTTTGAGCAGGTTCTAACAGTTATTTTTACATTTCATCCTTTGGCGGAAACTACGAAGAGCAAATTCTGTAATCGCTGGCTATTGCGTCGCTTGTTAACTTTCGGAATGATTGTCATTATATATGCCTGACTTCTGTTCTTTGCTTTAGTGGTCGATCATTCGCAGATGTTCAGATAATATAATTTTCAAATACCTGTGTTTGTTACCTTGTGTTTTTATTATAAATATTTGAAAAAAGAAATTTCTTGAAGCTTTTACCTATGTTATAAAATTTTTTTAAAGGTTTAGCTTTGTAAGAATTTCTTAATTTCTTTTGTTTCAATGTTGTAGCCAATAAAATACTTCTTATGTAATTTACTTTTTAACGGAATTGTTTTTTTGAATTGATAAAATTCATAGATTTTACAAATTTTGTGTTTGTCAAGACATCCCTTAATTTACATCGTGCGTAGGATATTTTTTTGGTTTTAATGCAATCTGTAATAAGATAATACAATATAATTTGCTTGAAGGACTAAATTTTTGTATGAAATTTGTTTTTTAAAGAAGTAATATTAAATTTTATATATGATATCTTAAAATTAAGAAAAGTAGGAGTCAATTTATTATAAGTGGAAAAATAATTGAATGAGAATTTAAGATGGAAATCCAAAGAATTCCTCAATACACTGGCATGAGACTACACGATGTCTCTGATTTGGGGGCCGGGACATGAGGATATAACAGGCAATGTAATAGCCGACGAACTAGCCACCAAAGAGGGCTCTAAACGGCACTTCATAGGTCCAGACTTTACAAGAAGGGAGATCTGAACCTGGTTAGATAAAGAAAGTACACAGAAATGGAGCTCGACTGAAGGTCATCTCCATACTAAAGCGCTAATAGGGGAAGGGGATGCTAGATTCTCTTATAATCTACTCAGATGCAGCAAGAAAGAAGCTAAAACCATTACTGGGCTGGTGGCTGGACACTGCCTCTTGAAAAAGCATCTATACAACACAGGTCGACTAAACGAACCGTGGTGCAGAAGATGCGAATTGCAGGAGGAAACGAGTTTATATGTAATCTGCACATGTGAGGAAGTACTCAGGCAGAAATATTTCAGGAAGGATCTATTGGAGCCGTCGAAGGTTCTCAAGTTTCCACTGGGCAAGATACTGAGCTTTATAGAGAACACCAAGCTGGGATGGTACAATGAGCACCTAGCTCAAGTGTCTGGACTATAGGTGCCCGCCCTAACTTAATAAACGAATGAAGATGGAAATATCATTATTAACGTGAAAAGATATTTGCTAAATTGTCGATCTGAAACTACAATATTTATAAATGATAACAATAATTGTAGGACGATTTTAAGCCACCATACATGCGTTAATTAATAATTAGGTTACATTAAAAACGTGTGTAACACTCGGTTGATATTAGCATACATACAGTCGCGGACAAATGTTATAGGCACCCTAAATTTTGGGCGAATATCACAGTAAGAAATGAGATAATAAAAACTTGTAGGTAATACATTATAAATATGTAGTATTTTAAGGGATCTTATTAATTTTGTTGCATATTAGAGTGTTTTTAGTACTGCTATAATACTTTTTAGATGGGAGGGGGAAAGTGACATCTCGAAGACTTGAAAATATATATAAAAAAATAATACATTTACAAAAGGTATCTATAAATACTATTGTAACCATAAAGACGATTAAATAAACGTTGAAATAACTGTCACAAAAAAAAATGCAAGAAACATGAAACCCATTAGTTTTGTTAAAGGTGCCTATAACATTTGTCCGCGACTGTATGTTTCACCTTACCAAGGATTTTCAGTGCTACTGGTCAACCTAATGTATTACGAGAAATTCGTATATATACTCAATAAGTGGAAGAATAATTGAATTTTAATTTAAGATGAAAATGTCATGATTAACATGAAGATATTTGCTAAATTGTTGATCTGAAACTGCACTATATAACTATAAAGAATAGCAGTACATAACTGAATTGATGTATGCAGAAGCAACACATGTCCAAAAACACAATTGTTGGGAATCGTAGAAAACATTTCACAGTTGTTGCGACTTTGACCATTTTTTTTTTTTTCGTTTTAATAACTTCAATAAATAATTGAACTAAAGTTATGACTTATTTACATATACGCGTCTTTTACTAAAACTATGAACTGACATCTGTAGAGTCTTTTTTAGGAAATATGGACATGTGCTGTTTCTTCATATACCGATTTAATTGTAACTAAAATTGAAGCCAACAATTTCACTAAAAAGTAAATTACACAGGAATTTGTTAATATGGATGTATAAAATAATCTATCAGGAATTAGTGCCAACTGATAAAGTATATTGAAAGAAAGTCTATAAAATAGGAAAACATCCCATATACCTTGGAAAAAATATTTAAATTGCTATAAAGAAAAAATAAATAACTAAATGAGATAATTGGCATTGATATTTTGAAGTAAAGAAGAAATAGAAGGAGTGTGGACATTTATTCGTTGATGTAACAATAAATTATATATCAACACTACAATATAACTGTAATAAAAACCATTGCCTAAATACTACTATAACGAACGCAATTAAACTATACAACTAAAGTCAATGATAACCAAAATATTAAAAAATACGAATAGTTGATTGTAATAAAATTTTAACGTAAACAAGGGAATTAAAAGTCATTTTTTTTTTACCTTTAATCCTTTAGCGGAAACTATTAAGGTCAAATTCTGCGAAAGTAAATCTCTGTGCAAGGCAAAACGGTTGCGGTATCTTTGTTGCCTATAGTAAAGAGTGTTATCTTTCAGGACGATTATTCGCACTACCACGAATTACGATTGCATTGCTTTTGAAGTAGATGTATTAGAATATCTACTTTACTTACCAGTGTCATTATTTTTTGAGTTGATTGTGCCTTCTGTGGATCACTTAAACTTAATTACACTTCTTTCTCACTTCTTATTAACTGACATGATCACCATTGCTTCTTTGCGTGTTGCATGTTTTTAATTCTTATGCGACTGAGAATGAGGAATCTCAGATTGCAAGACCTATCAAGTGACAGATATGAAGAATTGAGACACAATAACATTGTCCACCATGTGGAAGGTAACCTTTTGGATGAGATCAAACTGCATTAATAATTAAATAATGTTAATCTGCTGCCTTATATATCAGTATATGTTTTGCCTGTACTCGTATATGTACACTGACCGACAAAATTAATGTCGTCGCCCACAGCGAATTTTGTATTTTCAAATCTGATTTTTATAATTTCAAGTGTTTTACGTGTAGATATCCAATGAACCTCCTATCTGCATAAGCGGAAGGCAGCTGAAGGGGCGCTTCTTCAAATGATGAGCAGTTTTGATAGTCACTGCGCTATAGGCGACGAAATTAATTTTGTCGGGCAGTGTACATGGGTATTATTTGTAGGTTGTGGTGTGACTTGATGTACCTGACTAACTGAAGTGTGGTCATTTTTAAACATAAACTCTTTTTGCCAAAATTGATTTTTTTTAAACGGATGGTACGTCAAGAGAAGTCACTCCCTCATATTTTGATAAAGACTGTACATCGAAAACAGTATTAAAAGAGATTTATGTATCGGTTATATCGCAATTTGAAGGAAAATGTTTATTGATAATCCTTCTTGTGATCACTCGTCATATTGAAACTCAATTTTAGAAGATTGATACTAATTCAAATCTATTTAACGTACATGTTTTCTATCCAACGTCATTAATTTCATCAAATTGAGCCCTAACTCGATCTCACAGCGTTCGGATATACCTGGTTATATTCGTCATGCTCCGCGTTTTAACTTCGTCCTCAATAATTCAAACGCATCCGTTTGTAGACAGTACGCATTAATGCATCTTCTGGGAGTTGGCTGTTTAACTTGCTCATACAAACGTTACATTACATACAGATAAACCACTTGACAGCAGTCGTTTTGGAATCACGTTAAAATTGATAACTCGGTTTTGGCACCTGCAGGGACGCGAAAATTTGTTATTGAACGATTTCTGTTTCGGTTGATTTCGTTCTGTCAGGCCGTCAGGGTGATTTACTTGCTGGATTGAATTGTTAGTTGATGTTACGGCTGACGTCTATGGTTGGTAATGATGGGTAATTGTTCGTTTCTTTAGATTCGTTATAAATGACATTTTTTGCAATTGGTTGTGTTGTAATTACTTGTACAATGACAGAAAGGCTTCATTTACTAAATTTGAATCATGTGAAACAAACGTTCTTTTAATACAAATGCGCATAAAAATATTTTTGGCTGCGAAATTTCTTACTATTACACACTGAAAGAAATATCCTTTTTATTTAAAAGGAATTGCGTTAAACCAAAAGTTTTTGCGTTTTCTATATGGCCAACATGATTTGGTGTTTCCTTGAAAAGGAATATAAGCTTAAATTCACGCATTTCTTCGGCAATAATGTATTTTTCGCTGAAACAATTTATTCTTTTAAGTGAAAGATATTGATAGTTGATTCAAGTCCTCTTTATTTTGAACTTAAAAACTATGCAGATTGGTAGAAAACCGTCAGCATTTTGATTCAAGAGGTTTTTCTTTTTCTTATAACATTTATTCATTTTAGACTTAAGCGTAAACACAACAAAATACCGTGATCATTTGAAATCGAAATGAAAATGAATTATCTCCAAAAACCTATGCACTAAGGAGGGATTTGTCGTTAGAATGTTGTAAATCCTAGTAGTATTGGTCGCAATGATCACCCTAACACTCTAAGCGTGCCGTTAAAGAAATCGTCCTTTCAATGACGATGACTCTTATCAGATGTTGTTCTAGTAAATATACCAGATTAGTATGTTTCGATCGTAGTTTCCAGCCTATTTTGTGCGAAATATCTGTTACTAGAATGAAATAGGAGATGCGCCATCTATGCGACAATTTCTCTACTACACATAAGTATATCTGCTCATCTGCTGTACTATATGGGGAGAAAGCTGCTGTACGAAAATAAAATGCCATATTTATTTTTAGATCCATGTAAATATTTATTTAAATTAATAAATACTGCGCTAGCTTCAAATAAATCTACTAACCAGATTATCTGTTTGATTGAATGCAGGAATATTTGTAATATTCCTAAACCGAGTAATAATTTAGTAACTGTAACCAAATGCATGAAAAATGGTTGAAAACAACAAGATCGTTTTTCCCGTGTATAACAGTTTTAAAACCTTCAAACACTATATACTACTGTAAAGTTCCTTGGCTTATAATATAAGTAAATCAGCATTAACTGAAAAGATTCCAATTATCTCTGAAATTTCTTTAATCTCGCGCGAAAAATATTCACTTTTGTTCATTATTGTTTGTGTATCTGAGACTTATGCACGTGGGAACATGAATAAAACTAAAATACTTCCGCGTGAAAAAGCACTCAGCTTGAATACAGGTGCTTACATTTTCTGCTAAAAGGCAAAAGTTTCAAATATAGATTGATTTGATGCGCGTGTCCACGCAAATAAACCAAAACGTCCGGTTTTTTTATTTAAAATACTGTTTCTAATTCAATAATACTTAAAAGAAATATAAAAATATGTTGTTAAATATATACATAATAATAATATAATATGTAATGTGTATTGTCTTACTGAAACAGAAGTTATAAAAACATTGTAAAATATTAATAATGGTGTATTCCATTTACTTACGGTTACTTTTCGTCGAAAAGCATGTACTCATGAAGAAAATACTCTTCCGACAAAACAGCACACTACTTTCAATTAAAATAAACACTTTTTTGAGAAAAGGTATCTTTTCGTTGAACATGATAAAAACCAAAAGTTATAAAACTTTTCATTTAATGCAATCTCTTTTCTCAGTGCATTACTATACTATATATAAATGGGGCAATTCCGATCTGATTTATGTACTATTTCTGAGGTGCAATTATTATTATTCATCGAAAAAAATTATATATAATCATACATCTTGTAGCTACACATATCATCATGTATATTAACCCAATGTATTAAAAACGCTATTTTTTTAATACATCAATCGTGATCGGTTTTGCCCCACAATAGGGTGCAATTCTAATCACCCATCTATTTTCTTATAAAAACCGATTTGAAAGCTACGAGGTAAATCCAATAACAAAAATTTGATTAAAAAAAAAGGAAACTTACGGAAATAACAGAAAATATGTATTATACAAATGACAAACAGATAAATAAAGACATAAACTATAATAATTCAATAAACTAAAACTAAAACAAAATTTCATTCAATGCGCCTCCCTCAGTTCAAAAACGTACCTTCCCCTTCTATGACCAGCTGGATAATTCGGTTTTTGGAAATTTCCTAAATTTCGTTAACTTGGAGAAATACAAAAGTCATCTTTTCTCTTCCTTAGAAACTACCGGTTCTTTAAAGTATTCTGAAGTAATGAATATGGCACCCCATTGTTTTCTGATGCTTTCATAATGGATGAAGTGTTCTATTTTACTGCCCTGATAACGCTTTGGAGGTATTTGGGGTTATATTGCCGTCTCCCGCCAGGCCATACTTTTCTTTTATAGTTTCTCACCATAATTTTCAATAAAACCAACGTAGAAACATGAGTATGTCATATTTCTACGTTGTTCTATGAGCATGTTCTTTGTTCTTTTACTTTTCAAATTGATCGGTATTACCCCAGGAGGTGTTAATTTTCCCCTTACTCTCTTTTTATTCCAACACTTTCATAAAGTCAAAAAAAGAAACGGTGATGAATGAATGACAATTGATTCTTTTCACCTTATCCCTTTTCGAAAATTCACTTAGTCCTAGTGGGATTCCCCAGTAGTAGTTTGTGTCCGTCTGTATGAAATATTACTCGTTGTCATTCCATCGGAATTCTGTGTGAATGCCAGGCTCTGAATGTAAAAAGACAGACAATTTTTGGCAAGGCAAAGGTGAACCCAGAGTATTACTTCGATCAGCCAGTCAGAGACATGTACAGATTAATTAATTTTATTAATGCTACTAGGATAGCGGGATATAATTTAATAGGTAAAGGAAGTAGGAGACCAAATACAAAAAGCTAAGAGGCTGCAATGTTTTCGGAGACCTCACAAGAACTTTCACAACAAAGAAGGCATATTGTCTAGAGCCAGGGTCCGCTTCACACAATAAGCCTTTTTTATGCTGCTGGTACCCTGATGATTTTATCATTAAATCACACTTAGATAGCTTACTCCATGCGGAATCAATATCTTTTTTTTATATGTACGTTCACATTTATACATATTCTAATATGAAACCTTTATGAAGCGTAGTTGTGTACTTTATATCCACTTGCGTTTACATGGATTTTGTTTTATTTATTAGAGCCGACCGTGGAACATAGGTATTGATTTTAGATTAATGACGATTTAATTTTACATATCGATGGCAATCTAAATCGTTCCAATGATGAATTTAATTTGATTTTTATTTGATTTAATAAAGTCGCAGTTATTAGCCCGCATCCAAATAAATTGCGTATTAAACTGCATCTTGTTGATTAAATTTTAAACGCACATTGTGGTACAAACGATATAATCTCGTAATTTTGTTAATTTGTAAAAGCATGTTTCATCAAACCTTACTGAAAAATAAATTATAGGTACATTGAAATGTGTTGTATCGTAGCTATAAACTAATTTATACTATAATTATTTGTTTAACATTATAAACAAGGCGGTTGATTTTAAATACTGACGTATAAAAAACTTATTCACGATACTTTCATTGGTGACAGAATGAATGAAGTTTAATTGAAAGTGTTGTTAGTTCCTTGTAAAAATCTGTATATAACAGTAATTTCTGTAAATAATAATAATAATAATAATAATAATAATAATAATAATAATAATAGTTTATTTATGCAACAGCAACAGATTACTTATTACAGGATAAATCTGATTGTTTTGTAAAAGTACAATCGGTTTTGGTTGTATTCAAACGAATTTATTATATTAAACAATAGCAATACAATCACTACAATGGTTCGATTGGTAATTCTAATAATTTTCCCTCCTCTTTTCTTTCTGGAACTAGTCAGCAGGTTTACCAACCCTATTTTAAATTATAACTTACAACATCTCTAAACATACTCCCCCAGTTGAACAAGCATTTAAAATGTGATGTTCAACTCAAATCAAGGTACAATACAACACAAAAAATAAACATAATACTGGCCTAACAATCGCCAAACAATTATGCACGTAACTAATATTCAAGTGCGTACGAAATCTGAATAACACAAATGTCTTTCAATACTGTTCCTCTGTCGGGTCGTCTTCTATTGGGAGGGGACAGATCTTGGTAACTGGACGTTTCAAGGTACCACCTGCTGTTTTAACTGCCACCACTCTTGTTATTCCATCGTTACCCCGGATGAAACTCCACTATTCTTCCTAGGCGCCAGTGACACGGAGGCAAATGGTCATCTTTTATTAACACTAATGTGCCAATTGGCTTCGTTGGTGAGGACAGCTTCCATTTTGTGCGTTGTTGCAAGTGATGGAGATACTCTTTTGACCATCTTGACCAAAAACACTGATAAAGTTGTTGTAGGAGTTGAAATGTTGTTAACCGATTCATAGGTGTGGTCGTCACTTGAGGTTCAGGCAAACCGACAAGAGCTCTTCCAATAAGGAAATGTGCGGGGGTGACTGGGGATAGGTCGTTTGGATCAGTCGATAGAGGAGACAAGGGTCTGGAATTTAAGGTAGCTTCAATTTGTGTGAGAACAGTTAAGAATTCTTCATAAGTTAAATTTACATTACTAATAACCTTAAGTAAGTGACGCTTAATACTCTTTATACCCGCTTCCCAAAGACCATCGAAATGCGGTGCTTGCGGTGGAATAAAATTCCATTGCACACCTTCGTTAGCGCATGCAGGAGCAATATCTGATTGTAAACGTTTATAAAATTCCCTTAATTGATTGCAAACGCCAATGAAGTTTGTTCCATTGTCAGAAAATAATTTTGAGGGCTTACCCCTTCGAGCTACAAATCTGCGAAAGCATGTCATGAAAGCATCTGTTGACAACCCTGTCACTAATTCAATATGAATCGCCTTTGTAGCAAGACAGATAAACAAACATATCCAAACTTTAGATAATTTTGAGCCACGCCCTTTGCGATCGCGTAAGAGAAAAGGACCTGCAAAGTCAACCCCTGTATTGTAAAAAGGATAACTGGAAGTTATACGTTCGCCTGGTAAATCGCCCATTATTGGAAACTGAGTTCGGGGTTTGAATTTAAAACATGTTACGCATTTTCTAACTACGCGTTTTGCCACTTGTAGCCCAGATGTGGGCCAAAATTGCTGACGAATGTGACTGAGTAATTGCTGAGGACCAATGTGCAATAGTCGTTTATGTTCCTCTTCCATTATTAGTTTGACAATATGATGTTTGCCACTTAATAGAATCGGAAGATTAGTGTCATAAGAATTCCCTGAATTTCTCAGTCTACCACCTACCCTTAAAAGACCATCCTTATCTATAAATGGTGAAAGTGATAATAAATTACCCTTTAAATTTAAATTTGAACCTGTTTTAAAAGCTGTCAATTCACGTGCAAAACTCTGTTCTTGAGCCCATTTGATGAGTACAATGTTGGCGCTTTGTAACTCTTCAGAAAACCTAATTTTCTACTAATTGATGGTAATCTTACATTTTTTATAAATCTTAAACAATATGCAATTATTCGTTTTAAACGGTTATAGCTTGAATAATTCTGAAACGGAAAGGGGTTTGAACTGACGTTCACAAATGCCTTAAACTTCTTCTTTATTTCTGGAATTTCTTGCGGTATTTCTTCTAACTCTGTAATTGGCCACTCCTCCTTGTGCAATGATAAAAAAGGTGCACCGTGCCACCACAACTTTGATGAGATTAAATCTTTAGGTGACATGCCCCTTGATGCGATATCAGCTGGATTGTTGGTTGATGATACATGATACCATTTGTCTACATCTGTAAGATTTTGAATTTTTGCAATGCGGTTTCCTACAAATGTCTGTAATTGCCTAGCGTCTTTCCTCAACGAGAATAATGACGTGTATTACAATGAGGGAGCGTAAATATAGCATTATTACGACTATTTGATCTGGGAACATAAAAATTTAGTAAACTAAATAAATATGGAGCTTAAATTCTTCCAGTAATTAATTTAAATACAAAAATAATTTGGGATGTAATTTTTCCATTGTAAAGAGTTACATATATAGCCAAATTCTTGTAAAAGATCATCATAGCTGCAATTATACGAAAGAAATAATGAATGTTTACGACAGTATAAAGTTTTTAACATCTTCTTCTGAATTCCTTCTAGTACGTCTATGTAATACAAGTATCTAGAATTCCATACAATTGAACAATATTCTAATTTTGGACGGACAAAAGGATTATAAGTTTTAATTAACGCAAAAATGCTTAGCGGTTTGGTATTTCTGCATATATAACCCAATGTTTTAAATGAATGATTACATGTTTCTAACACATGTTCGTTAAACGTCAATTTAGGGTCAAACAGAATCCCTAAGCCCTTAAACAATTTACAATGTTCAATATTTACTTCATTTAAATTATAAAAAATATAATAGTAGTTTGCTTCCTACAAATGTCATTATTTTACATTTATTTATATTTAATGATAGGCAGTTACGCTTACTCCAACAACAAATAGCTGCTAAATCTTCTTACAGACTATGGCTATCAGTTAAAGAATTGATCTCCTGAACAATTTTTAAATCATCTGTATACATAAGACAATTAGAATAATTTACAACCCTGGTAATATCATTAATAAAATAAGGAATAGCAATGGCCCCAAAACAGATCCTTGAGGAACTCCAGATGTGGACTTATGAGAATGAGATTTGTAACTAAGGTATTCAACATAATTGTTTCGATCATACAAATACGATTGGAACAAAGCAATAATGGCATCAGAAACTCCATAATTATGTAATTTTCTAAGAATTAAATGGTGCTGTACACGGTCAAACGCTTTTGAAAAATCCATAAATACTGCATCAACCTCACACTGTTTATCCAAGACTTCAGAAACAAAATGTGTAAAAGAACATAAATTTGTTGCAGTTGTCTATCTTTTATAAACCCAAGTGGACAGTTGATAATTTACTTACAATATAGGTATACAATGGTTTAAATAAAACAGTTTCAAATACTTTAGAAAAATTGCATATTATAGAAATAGGACGATAGTTACAAATCTCACTCTTATTACCAGCTTTAGAAACAGAGGTTATTCGCGAAATTTTCCAAGCAGAAGGAAACTTCTTTTTGGAGAGTATCAAATTAAATAAATGGTAAAGAGGTTTTAATAAAGCATAACGGCAATCCTTAACAATAAAATTGGGAATTCCGTCCGGACCTATGGTCATTTAAAATATTTGTTAAATAAATTTATTTAATAGATATTTTAAATAACATTATTTTGTTAATTTATTTATCTAACAATAACAGATTACTTATTATAAGATAAATATTCTAGTATGAACAGAAAGAAAGACGCGGAAAAATGTTAATGATTGTTAAACAGTAAGGCAATTGTATTTAACCAACAGTAATGCTCTTACAGAGTTCAGAATAACATTGAAGATATACTAGTGGTCATAAGTTTGATCGCATCACAATTATTACTTTATTGCCATCATAAATTTGAAAACAGAAATACATTATTTTTATGCGTGAATGGAATTTTGAAATAAGCCCTACTGTAATAGGTATATATTGTCAACATCAGATTGTAAATATCTTTTGAAAAAAAGTAGTATAAATTGTCTTAATTTTTTTTTTTTTAGATTCTACTGCATTCAACGCAATATATTACATGCGATCGAACTTATGACCGGTAGTGTATCTACATTTATCTTCGTATTTTTTTCTGATTCTTTATATCATATTAATTTCATGTAAATATTCTGGATTCCACACAATTGCGCAGCAGGTATTTTAACTTACGACAAACAAAGTCATTATAAGCTGACCTTAGAGCAGAACTGCTCAATTGTCCCATATTCTAGTTATAAAGGACGCTTCATTCGCTTGCATATATATTTCCAATACATGGTCATTGAAAGTTTGGAATTCAAAAGTATATCCAAGCCCTTAAAACGCTTGCAGTGCTCAATACTGGTTAAGTAATTATAGATTGCCCTCTACTGAAAACCGTAGCTTTGCATTTGCTAATACTTAACGACAAATAACTACGGTCACTCCAACCACAAAGAGCTGTCAGATCATTTTGTAGCGCAGTGTAATTAGTTAAGGTGTCAAACATGCTGAAAGATTTTCAAGTCATCGTGGTACAAGGTACAACTGGATTTTGATATAAATTTTGCTACATCATCCACAAAAATCAAAAATAGCATAATACATATCCTTAAGGAACTCCAGATAATTAATTGATAATGGCATGCTTTCAAGTATAATATGGTCAGACTTTGTCTATTCTGACAGAAATTAAATCCTCTCTCATTCAACGGTTTTAGAGATGATTTGAAGCATTGTTTGAAATACATAATTGCTAAGTGGATAATCACGTTAAATACTTTTTTTGCAATCAGATTGCTTAATAAGCAATTTCATGCATTCAAAAGCCTGAGTAAAGTGAAATTGGTACTTTTACTGAAGGAACCAGATGTATGCAAAGGCATTGACATTCCTGGTGACATTTAAGGCGTGAAGCAATTAAACTATCAAACGTTATAATATAGATAGTTAATAGCTATCTTGGACAGTACAAGTAGTCAGCTTTAATCGTTATAAATGTTAACGTATTAACATTTTATTGTTAAAAGTATTTGCTATTCATACAAAAAGTGTTGTACAAACCTCGTTATTCTTTAAATAATTTCACACGATACGTCTAACATGGTAATTTAATAATTTTTGAGTTAAACTAATTAATTTTTGCTTTTTTGCCAAACCTTGTGTTAATATTTTAGGTACTCTATTGCTTGTGTAAATAATATACCTAGAAATATGATTGCAGAGTTAATTACGCCTCCCATCCTGTCACAGATGGCCCAGCTACATTATTACAGACGCCTTCTTTACCTTAAATTTTACCAAAGATTTCTTTGCACTCCTAAAGAAAAACTGAATTTCACGACTCAAAAATATCCCTAAATATCTGTAATTTTTTTTATTAAGTATTTGCTGGCGTAGCCTTTTTTGCTTACTCCACGTGATAGAAGCTGTTTATTCATTAAAATAAGTAATGTTAGACCAGCTATAGTACCAACAGTCTAATAAAACCTCTAGGCACTATAAGTAGGGAAAAAACTAGTATGCATATAAAACATAGGGATTAGTTTGTCTAGAGCACATTGGAGAAAATTACTACTTTTTTAAGAGATCCCAAATTGAAGAACTTATCTTTTTTTATGGTGATATACTGCTGGATTGGTATTTTTAATTAGAATAGAGGTTATGTCTCATAATCTACTTATATTTTTTCAATTTCTTTTTTTTTAATCAAAGTTTCCAATGTTTTTATGTTAATATTAGTTTTTTTTAGTAAAACAAATTTGTGTCTTTATTTTATAGGATATAAATGTAAAAAATGTAATTATAATCAATTAGATTAATAATATATAAAGGTAAAATGAAACAATATACAAGCTGATTCAAATTAAGTGCGCACTATTGCTATCTCTGTTATTATTGATTCTAGAAAGTAGGTTAAATTAGCAAAATATTAGTGTTTTAACGCTGATTAATATGCAATAT
>RXPK01003537.1:0-54694 GCA_004143645.1 Protaetia brevitarsis
TTTATTTTAATTATCCAAGTATATATATTAATTCGTTGACAATTATGATTGTCTATATTTTTATAGTCATTTTAATAATTTTTTTTTCTTGAAAAAAGAATCCATACAAATCTTCACACCTGCGCCATCGATTAATTGTCGTTTTTTTCAATTATTTTTATTCATTAAATGCTAAATATTCTTAGTACCACCCCAATGCAATTTAAAAAATATTTTGGAGAAATAAAATTAATTGATTATCCTATATTTTGAATTTATGCATTTTATTTGTTATAACTGCTTAAATATATTAAAATAATCACACTGCTATTTTGATAATAATTATATTTTTTCCATATTTTTCATGTTATTGAAAAAAATGAAAGAAAAAAAATATAAAAAAATTAAATATGAGATTATCTATCCAATTCCTTTTTCCAAAATATTTTCTAAATTACATTCTGTTGAGACAAAATATATTTACTACGTAATAAAATATTACTTAATATAAAATTCGACAATTAATCAAACACAAAAAAAACAATGACCCAAATCTTTATAGTTCAACAAATAATCAACGATTCTTAATATAAGAAATATGTCGGATTTGGGAAAAAATTGATTTTCTAAATTAAAAAAAAAATCCAATTTATCAACAGCTTATAAAAAGAATTAATTAGTCATTTTAACAATTTTTTTTTGTAGTAATAAAATTATATTACTTAAGTTTACAAATATAATTAAACTTGGTGATTTATGTTTGAATATAACACAAATTTCAAAATTTTGAGAAAATTGTAAACATCTCGAAAAAACAGTTGAATTTAATACAATTTACCTTCAAATAATATCATTATCAAAATCAGAATGTGATTGACATTATTTTCTATATGTTTGAGCTGATATGCTCATAAAAATCACGTTTTTTTTTTCAATTATTTTTTTAAATAAATTACAGATTTCTACAATTTTCATTTTTAGCAACCCAAAAAATGGAGAAAAATACCTAAATTTGCTTACGCTATTCTGTCAATTTTTGCATAACTGACTAAAATTAAATTAGATTTTCTGTATGACACCTGCTGTTACAAGTGGCATAATTCAAATAAAATTTAAAAAAATATATTTATTTAAATGCATATAAAACACGCGATATTTTGATGTAGAAATAAAGAATGACAAACTTATAAATATCTCAAAAATTATTAATATTTTAATATCCCCTAATGCCTAAAAGAAATCGAAATTTAACAATTGCTTTTAATTAATTAAAATCTAATACCAGATTGCTAGATTTTAGTTATAATTTAGATTTAAAAGTAATATATTTTAATGAAATTTCATTAATTAACAATGTTTTTTTTTTTTATTTAACCAGCAAATTCTCATAAGTTCAAAATTAAGCATTTTCACCTTAGATTTTATAATATTAAATATGTTTCTATATATTTTTGATTGAAGCTGTCACACGTGCCGCTTTCCATAATTTAAAGTGATACTCAAACATTGATTCCCCTTATAGCGTATCATCCACGGCTTAACTTAAAAGTGATATATATTTTTAACTGCATTACATGTCTGCACGTTGCCATATTTACCGGAATTGATCTTGAAAGAAAGGGCCGATCTTTCAATCCGCTCTTTCGCGATTTATAAATAGTCCCCGTCAGAATGCAGTGATCTTTCGAGAGATGCGGCAAAATCGATAGATTCCGAGGCATGTTATGGGTCAAATGACGATGTTTTCCAGGTCGTATGGTACCGCCTTCGTAGTTTTGTATTATCAATCTAAATGAACTGCACTAAATGTCTACCACCGCATGCGGCACACGAAGTTTCTTTTTAAGCGCGTCGTGCTATTTTAAGTTTGGGGGTGGTATACTATTTCGGTGTTAGAACATCTCTTGCGTCGTTATAGAATTAGTTTTGTCCTGAATAAAAAATGTATCCTCATCGGTTGTTCTTATCATATTTTCATAAACGAATAAACAGTTTCAACTTTTATCCATCCAATTCTATTTGTGATTTTATGACACCCCTAACAGCCAGAAATATACAATAGCTACTTTTACAAATATATTTTAATAAATATTTTTCGTGCAGAGGTTTTTGAATATTTTTTCATAGTTTTTTATTTTTTCATCATTACATTAAAAGCATTTTCATAATTTAAACTTTTCCTATAGGTAGATATATGTGCTACATCATTTACTACAAAAAATATTCGTATAATAAATATAGTTCGTCCATAACGAAAACATGTTATTTTTCTTTAATGAAATCATCCATACTGTAAGATTATTATATACTTATCCAAAAGACTTGTAATCAATAACAACAGTGATCTACTTACATGTTTATTGCTAATCTCGATTCCCATCCAGTACACTACCTAACAGCCGAAGTATTACATAGATATTTTTAAACAATATATTTATAAATATTTTTCGTAAGAGATTTTTTGAATATATTTTTTCATATTTTTTCTAAATTATAGATAAATATTCATAAAATATTTATTCCATATTTCAAATTACTGTAAGCGCAAATATTTTTTCTAAATTATTTGTAAACTCTTTATATAAGATTGAGATTTTTTATGCAATCATTTAATGCAAAATGACACTAAATTGTTCTTGGTATTTAGAATGTATAACTCGACAATGCATAAGTTGAACATACATAGAGTTGTCTTAAAGGCAAAGAACTTGTTTTTTCACACTCACCATACAGTTAATAATCATAATTCTGGCATCTTTTAGCATACTGAAGGTTATTCAAATAATCATATTTTTTATTGAAGTGTTTAAATAAAAACAACGTATTTTATCATTGTAGTTTGTAGCCATATATGAAAAATATATTTTGAGTCTAGCCTGGCTGTGGCAGGTACAACCTATGTTTTTTTTCATCTCTTCCGTATGGCACCCCCGCGTTTCTTATGGCTTCTAAAACATGCAATTTGTATAGTTCATACATGAATTAAATCGTAAACATTTCAAACACTAATCACATTGGTGATTTTCATAATGAAGTGGGTAGCTACTTCTAATACTTACGATTATTTTTTTACTTTAATTTCATTATTTTTGAAAACATTCTAGTACCAATAAAACAACAACGTTTCTAACCTCTATTTGAGTTATGACGCTTATTTACCGAGATGCAATCTCTAGCAAATCAACTAGCAATTTATCTGTTAGATGCAGTAATAATGTTGCACAAATTCTACAATCTTATTATACGATTTCTACTACTTGATTGAGCATCCAATTATCTCTTAATGCCATGGATTTCAAGTTTTGCTTACTTCGTAGTCACCCAAAACACTATAAGAACACTCCCCAATTAATTGGTACCAGTTACCCTAATCTCCTAATCGTACTCATTATACACTATAACTGTACGGGACACGGAATGAAACGTTGATGACTCGCATGTGCGGTATGCATTGCTTGTCTAATCCAGACGCTAAACATACTAAATCATTATCAACGCGGCACCGTCATGAATAGAGGTGTTGTGTTTACGTCGCGACTTACAAATATACAATTCAATATATACAAACGCAGATTTTATAGAAAGTTACAGGCTAACTTAATATAATATCATATTTGATTATATTATTAATTTAATCTTTAACTCTCATTTAAATAGGTCTATACCTACTTAAAGTATGCATATTTACATTTTATTTATTCGTCCTACGCACCAATTGTAAAAAGCGTAAAATTCAATCTTTTTTTTATATAATAAATATTTACGAAATACAAGCATAAATTTCTGCAAGTATGAAAATATTTGAAGAAAACATTTGCAATACAAATTATTAATGTACCATACATATATATATTTTTAAATGTTTTCCTAATATATTTTCTATAATATATTTTATGCATATTATATTAATATAACTAATATTCAAGAAAGATTTAATATTTTTTAAATATTTATAAAATATGAAATAAATATAGTTGGTCACTGGGGACTTTTTAATTTGGTTTTATTAATAATAATTAATAATTACATTTATTTTGTAAAGGAAAACCTAAAAAGTTTTACTCTCATTCCGACCTTAAACCCAAATTAAAAGTGTCACAACATCACAAATGAACAGTTTCAGAACATAAAACCTGATGATAATTGTACACCGAAACATGTTCTTTTTGGACTACATTATTATTAGCATATAAAAGAATGGAAAGAACATGCAAATACCGGTAAGGCATTAATACAGCCATACACCCATTCATTAGAATAATAAATAAATTATATTCAATATGTCAGTACTTGATGATTTAAAATATAGCCCGATTTTAAGAGAATGTTTCCATCACAGATTGAGCGATAAAAACGCTGTTAGATATTCAATAAAAGCAGTTTATGATTCCATATAACACCTAGATACATACAAGTTAGCGGTGGTTTTATTTTATTGTCGGAAATAATGGTGGAAAGTGCTAAAAACAGCTGCTGAGATTGAAAACAATTTTGGTGGAGGCGACGGTTGAAATGGGCCAATTTATTTTTTTAGTTTAATTTTTACTTGGAACATTTTGAATAATTTTTATATTACGTACATTGCTGGAGAAATAAAGTTTTTTTTTCTTTTTTAATTTTAAAATGGCGCAGAATATACAGAGTTTTCCAATGAAGTGGCTAATAGGAAGTTTTTGTGCTCAAAGAAAACTTTTACATCTAAAAATATGCAATAATTTGGTATCTACCATCTTTTTAAAATACTTTCGCGTTTTTCACAATTCCATTGACCGAAAATCACTCGTCGTACCATACAGGGTGTCTAAAAATTTACTCACGCGTAACTTTGTTATTTTAAATGGAACACCCAATATTTATCTATGTTGATAGATGGAAATTTTTATTGTCTTTAAACCAGTATTAAGATCCCCTACTAACGTAAAAATATACTGCGTATTCCATCTCAAATAACAAAGAGTTACGCACTAGTAAAAGTCACAAAATTCGCCCGAGCTACTTGAACATCCTGTAGACTACTGGACAACGTTGAATGTCGCATTCAATCTGCCATTTACGGTTTTCATTTCACTTCCCTAAATCAATTCGTTTTCGAGATACTACTTTTTTTGCAACATTTTATTTTTAAACAAATTAAAATATCCTCATAAACTATAAAAATTAGTCATAAACAAAATTGATTTAGTTCTTAGTGTACACTTAAAAAATGCTATAAAATACAGGGTGCTCCATTAAGAAAAACATAACTTTGATGCACTGTTTAGTTTTGGAACACCCTGTATATTGCATCCTATGTTTATCTAATCCGCTTAATACAAACTTATTTACTTAAATATCTATTAATCTAAATCCAAATTATGACAACTAATATAAAATGACTAATGTTCTCTTTGCTTAATGCGTTTATTTGGAATTGTAGATATACTTAACTGTTACAATCGGTAATAGTATAGCCTGCCTATATAGTTATTATTAACTTGATAATTCATTTTGATAAACCCAATTGCTCATTTGATGAGAATGAGGGTCATAGTCGTTAGGACCGTGTAGTTAAGCTATTAACCGCGCGCAAACGTGTTATGGTATTATACATTGTGAGCACGAAAACTAACAAAAAAAAAATTATAACACCAATCTTTCTTGATTTTTAAATTAAGATATTAAGATTAGGTGTACGAACTCTCTAGTTTTCTTCAAATATTTCGAAGCAGTTTTAATTAAGTTACTGAGATACGGGTAATTTTATCACAGTAATGTTGATTCTTCAAACTATAATGACAAAACATTGATGATTCACTTAATATTTGTATACAGGCTAATTCTTAATGGCAAATCTCAATATTTTAATGCTGTACTTTACCTCCTGTGTGCGCATGACCGATTTGAGAAAATTAACATGTGGCAACATTGCATTGTTCTGCGTGGTACCTAATTGAGGGTGCACAGGAAACCATCGGTTAAAGTTTTTTTATTCTTAATTTTATTTTACCGTAATATATCGACAATCAAGGCTTTTCAATCCAATACAGGAACTATAATTATTAAAGAATATGTCTTAGAAAAGCGTCCTCATCATAGAAGTCTGTTTAAAAACTGGTAAAATGGTAGCTGCAAGCTATAACCACAACTTTTTTTCTCTTCTCTTTCAATAAGAATGAATCGTTTTTTCCTTTAAAGGTCACCACTCTTTTTGTAGTTTAATCTAGCTAATTGTATTCTAGGTAACACAATCGATATAAAACCCGATTTTTATTTAATTAGTAGTAGAGAATTAAGTAATTAGCACTTCTTGGAAAAGGATATAACCTCAAACCTTTATTGTTGTTACCTGAAAACTATTCGGATCATTTAGAATATTATTAGGAGGCAATCGATTGCGAACATGATTTGTGGAAATCTAGGTCAGTCAAAAAACGCGCGTAATACAAAAATAAAGATTGAAAGACATGTGTTTATATATCTTTAGTTTATTGAGGAAAAATTATTTACTAGCTAATCTAGTGACATCTAGTGATAAGTGTATATGCCTAGTCGGTAATACAGATAACTGTAATATCAGCAGTGCAAGCACATATTGTTTTGACAGTTCATAGCAATTATAATCCATTCGCAGCTTAAAAATGGGTTGAAAAAGATAGCTGTCAGTGATGATGATAACGATTGAAACCAGTTGGAACTCGCATTTTATTAACTATAATAAGTATAGAATATATAAATGAGTACTACACCGAAATAAGAAGATTAGCTAACAATAACATTGCAAACACCTACTTATCTCCAACAATATATTTCTGCGTTGATGTGCATGTAATACAAAAAAATAAGGTAATGTAAAACATTATTTTTTTTTTTCATTTCTTATTAGTTATTATATTTGACCTGTAACCAACTAGATCAATCTATTCGATGGTCAAGATTGTCTCAATAATTTTGTTGTTCTACATATAAGTGTCGGCGTATTGTGACAGAACAGTGTTACGTATATCTTCAAATTCGTAGTGATTTTGTTAGAAATACCATGCATTGATTTAAATTTAAAATATGATACAATAATAATTGTTGTATAAGTACTAATAATGTTTCTATTTTGTTAAAAAAAAAAAAAAATTAGAAAGTTTACGACTGTGCTGTTGAAAGAGGAATCGTTAAATGAATTCTTATGCAAGTAGTTGCAATTACTTTTTTTTATACTCGTATAAACTACCTATTCTACGTAGCAAGACAATTGATGTCCGTTGTTGTATCACCTTTGTTGTAAATAAAAAAAAATGTGTACCTATATGTTGACTTAAAAAAATATGTATTTGGCTTATAGTAACGATATTAATTTGGGTTTATGTGTACATTTAAAATTAATCATTTTGTCATATTTTATTCATTATTTATTGAACAGGATTATCTTGTATCGAGTTAAAGGACTGCGAAATTGCGTGACTCAGGATTCTATTCCGGTAAATTAGATTATAGTATCAATGTAGATGTTTATTTGAATTGGTGGTAATTCTATTTATATACTTAGGTGCTTTTACGTCAATATACAAAATCGGAATTGGCGATTTATGACATTTATTTAGTGTTATGTTATTGGATTATTTTTATTTAATTAACTGGTGAAAGGATATTAATATTTCAACTATTTTTATTAATAATATATTTCAAGTAAATTACAAAATGATAAGAGGCTGTAGTTGCGATACCAGATTAGTTCTCACGAAAGCTTGGAAAAATTTATTTATTTCCCATCTGGTACATTATAGCCCGTATAAAAGGACCCTCACATAAGTTCTTAATTTTCTAGAGTGGCGAAATGGCCGATGCCAGCAATGGCGAATCAGGTGGATTAAAACTTCGCCCGATAAAATAAAAATCGTTGGTTAGAAAGTACATCCTCGTAAAAAGGTAATTTTAACGGTCAAAAACTTCGCCAATGCGTATTTCTTTACCTTTCGAAAAAGTACATTGCTAAAATGAAAATTCTAATTCCGATTTTTCAAGCAGAGGAATGTTATGTATTCCCTATTATTTGTTCTAAGAGTATATTGTGTTTTTAGAGAATTTACTCTTATGTTCTAACCAACAACATTTAGTTCATTTAAATACAGGATATTCCACGTAAGTGGTTCATTAAAAGTTTATGATGTTCTATCGTTTACTTATATTTGAGATTTTGGCACCAGTATCTGTTCGATTGGAACTATAAATGTAAAATACCTTAACCAAAATATCACTTCCGGTTGACCGGAAATGGATGTCAACTTTGTTATTTTAAATAGAATGATAAAATTTTTTATTCATTTTTGGATTCTACAACTAAAAATACGTCAGGTTTCATTAACTATTCCTATAGCTACATGTTGCAGTTTTTGAGTTATTTAAGTTTTTTTTTTTACTTATAATTATTGCATCATTGAGAAATTAATATCTCGGTTCATATTGCAAGTAGAGACTCCAAATTTGCTATGTTATGAATGTAGATATTACTCTAAGAAACAGTAAGCACACTTTACATTCTAACATACAGGCTGTTCAAAACTGAGGAACAAAGTGACATATTTTCAAATGCAGAAAACTCAATTTTTTTTAAATAGAACACCCTGTATTTTAATTCGGAATTAAGAAGTAAATATCATCCCTTATCACTTTATATGAGCATTCCCTATACCTATCTTTAATAGATTGTGAGATATGAACGACTTTTTGTTAAACAGACTAAGTAGCCCTATCTTTAAATGTTTGTAGCTGGCTCTGAAATGGATTCACGTCAAATTCATGTATTATTTTTGAATAACCATACAAGAATGTCTGCTCGAATAGTCATTTCTATTAATATTGCGTTGTACGAAAGTGTAATTACAATGATATACATAAGCACTTTTGGTTATAGTCAATGAATTTGACATTAATCCCATTCAGAGCCAGCTACAAACACGCAGAGATAGGGCTACTTAGTTTGTTTAACAAAAAGTCGTTCATATCTCAAAATCTATTAAAGATAGGTATAGGGAATGCTGATATAAAATGATAGGAGATGATATTTACTTCTTAATTCCGAATTAAAATACAGGGTGTTCTATTTTTAAAAAAAAGAATACTTAGTCTGTTTAATAAAAAGTCGCTCATATCTCAAAATCTATTAAAGATAGGTATAGGGAATGCTCATATAAAGTGATAGGGGATGATATTTACTTCCGAATTTCGAATTAAAATACAGGGTGCTCTATTTAAAAAAAAAGAATTTTCTGCATTTGAAAATATGTCACTTTGTTCCTCAGTTTTGAACACCCTGTATGTTAGAATGTAAAGTGTGCTTACCGTTTCTTAGAGTTATATCTACATTCATAACATAGCAAATTTGGAGTCTCTACTTGCAGTATTAACCGAGATATTAATTTCTCAATGATGCAATGATTGTGACCAAAAAAAAAGAAGAAAAACTTAAATAACTCAAAAACGGCAACATGTAGCTATAGGAATAGCTAATGAAAACTGACGTATTTATAGTTGTAGAATCCAAAAATGAATAAAAAAATTATATCATTCTATTTAAAATAAGAAAGTTGACATCCATTTCCGGTCAACCGGAAGTGATATTTTGGTTAAGGTGTTTTACATTTATAGTTCCAATCGAACAGATACTGGTGCCAAAATCTCAAATATAAGTAAATAATAGAACATCATAAACTTTTAATGAACCAGTTACGTGGAATAGCCTGTACATATTAAGTTTCGATTTCTGAATAAATGAAAATATTCAGATTGATAATAGATTTTTAGCCCTCAGTGATCAACAAATTGATTGAACCATTCCTTCAACGAAGGAAACTTAAATCTTGCAGTCTTTTCAAGAAATTCCCATAAGTAATAGCCAAGAGAATGAACAGTTTTACATTTTTAGGTATTCAAATGTGAAATAAGCCAACTATTCGGTATACACACTAACTGAGACACTCAGTTTTCCGCTATAGGTGCATTTATGCAGATATAAATTTGGAATTGCACACGCTAAAAATATATTCTATTGTACTTTCGTGTGCGCCACTCACTGGGTCACCTCTTTCCCTGAGAAGACGACATTGAAAACTCAGTTCATTGTCCGCGGAATGCAGACTGAGAAATTCAATTACAAATACGGATGAAAGTATTAATTACGTATATATAATGGATGATGGAAGTAAGTAATATGGAGCCTACTTGAATTTAAAATATCGCTAATGGAGTCACACACTTCCGTTGTCGATTGGTTTTACTCATACGCCGCCTTAAATGAAGGAATTGTTTTCTTATACCGCGCATATTTGTATAGCAGGCGCACAATGTGCACAATAAATTTAAATGTTTGAATGTTCATAATAGGATAAATAGTTAAACGCAACGCTTGCTTTTAAATCGAGGCACACGCGAATGAGCAGTTCCTATCCACTTTTGCTAGGCATGCAGAGATTCTGCAGGAAACAATGGAAAGTCTGTACAATACTATGGTCGATGCATGCATTTAGGTCAAGTGAAAAAGCTGGTTCGTACACGTTGAAAATTGGTTGTGAATGTGTCGCAAAAATTCAAGTGTCATCAGTCGAGTTTTTAAATCGAACTGGAGGCTAAAATTTTATAAATTAGAAAGAGAAAAATATTATACTCAGTATCGAATTTTTATGGTTACCCTAACAGTCAGAAATATTACATAGATATTTTTAAAAATATATTTTAAAATATTTTTTGTGAGAGGTTTTGAATATATTTTCATATTTTTTTCTAAATCTAGATAAAATATTCAATTAAAATTTTTTATTCCCATATTTTTTAATTTAAATGAAGCCTATATTTTTTCTAAATATATTGAAAATTTTATATGAAAATTGTAATGAATTAAATTGTTCTTGGTTATTTTAGAAATGTATAACGTCGATAACGAAAAGTTGAAACATACATAGAGTATCTAAAAGGCAAGAACTTGCTTTTTCACACTCACCATACAAGTTAATAATCAATAATTCTGGCATCTTTAAGGCATACTAAAGGTTTATCAAATTAATCACACATTTTTTGAATTGAAGTGTTCTAAATAAAAAAACAAACGTATTTATTTATCATTTTATTTTGAATTAGCCAATAAAAATGTTATTTTTTAAGTCTAGCCTTGGCTGGTGCCAGGTACACCCTATGGCTTTTTTCATATCTTCGGTAGTGGCGCTCTCATGGCGTTTCCTTGTGACCTCTAAACCATGCCAATTGTATTAGATCATACCATGAATAAACATCGTACAAACATTAACAAACCTACTAATACATTTAGAGCATTTACATAATTGGAGTGGTAGCTCCATTCTAATACTTACGATGCTTATTTTCACTTTATTTCATAATATTTGAAAACATTCTACGTACAACAATAAAACAACACTACGTATTCTAACGCTCTATTTGAGGTTATGACGCTTATCTACTACCGAGATGAATCTCTTAAGCAAATCAACTAGCAATTTATCTGGTAGATGCAGTACATATACGGTGCATAAATTCCTACAATTATTATTAAACGATTTCTGTACATAGCGATATTGGATCTCCAATTATCTTATAAATGCCCTGACATGTTCAAATTTTGCTTCACCTCGTAGTCACCACAAAACTAAACACACCCCGCAACAATTTAATTACACAGTTTAGCCTAATCTGCCTAATCGTATACTATTATAAACTATAACATGTAACGGATAAACGAATGAAAACGTTTGAAGATACGCACGTGCGCGTATGCATTCTAATGTACCTAATCCATAGACGCATAAACAATACTAAATCATATAACACCGGCACCGTAATGAATAGAGGTGTTGTGTTGACGTTCGCAACTTACAAATATTACAAATAATATAATACAAAACGCAGATATATTTATAAAAAGTTACAGCGCTCAACTTAGATACTAATTGAATCATATTAGATATATATTATCTAATTTAATCTTTAAACATCATTTTAAATAGGTACATACCTACTTAATATGTATGCATATTTACCCATTTTATATTATTCGTCCTACTCCCCAAATGTACAAAAGCAAAAATTCAATCTTTTTTTTTTATATGAAATAAATATTTTACAGAAATACAAAGCAAAATATTTTGCAGAGTTATGAAAAATATATTAAGAAAACATTTGCAATAAAATATTATTAATGCTACATAACATATATTATTTTTTAATGTTTCCTAATATTTCTATAATAATTGCATATTATATTATATTAATATAACTAATATTCAAGAAAGATTTAATATTTTTTAAATATTTATAAAATATGAAATAAATATAGTTGGTCACTGGGGGTGTAACACGAACTCCATAATCAGAAGAAGCAGGGATTCTTGAGACTGTTCCGGATGATTGCAGTGTAAGCATCATGCTTTCCATTATATGAAAGTTCAAGCCTTGCGAGAAGACGATTTTCTTAAAGCCAAAAATGAACACATACTGATTACTTAGTTCAACCAGTCAAAAACCAGAATTAGTGCTGAGTACAAGGATCCTGGAATAGCTAGTATAATTTAATGGATAAAAGAAATAGCGGACTAGAACTACTAGAAAACTACACAAACTAGAAAATGGCTTCTTGTCATCAGATATAGATAAGATTTAGTGGAAAGTAATTTAATTCTACTACCAACATCTTTTGGCAGAAGATTTGTCGCTGTTACTAATATAACGATGTTTATACACAATGTCCTAATACAGACGCCGTACATATTTGAGAATCCTTCTTGCTCACTTACTTATTTTTATGACCGCTTTTGAAAACTTTTAGGAACAGAATGTCTTATACGAGTGCTCGAGCTTCATCGCCAGTTTGCGAAAAGTTTTCTAATTAACTCGTAACTTTTGATTAATATCGTCATATTATGTAACCCGTCAACGTAAAATTACCCCATTTGTATGGAAAAATAATTGACGGAGAAGGAGTTTGTTACATAGACACGCCACTGATGCTATATAACTTAAACCCTAGTGATCAACTATATTTATTTCATATTTTATAAATATTTAAAAAATATTAAATCTTTCTTGAATATTAGTTATATTAATATAATATGCATAAAATATATTATAGAAAATATTAGGAAACATTTTAAAAAATATATATGTTATGTAGCATTAATAATTTTATTGCAATGTTTTCTCAATATATTTTTCATAACTCTGCAAGAATATTTTGCTTTGTATTTCTGTAAATATTTATTTCATATAAAAAAAAAGATTGAATTTTGCTTTTGTACATTTGGTGCCGTAGGACGAATATAATATAAAATGGGTAAAATATGCATACATATTAAGTAGGTATTACCTATTTAAATGATAGTTTAAAGATAATTAGATAATTATATCTAATATGATTTAATTAGTATCGAAGTTGAGCGCTGTAACTTTTCTATTCATATATCTGCGTTTTGTATTATATTATTTGTAATATTTGTAAGTTGCCAACGTCAACACAACACCTCTATTCATTACGGTGGCGGTGTTATATGATTTAGTATTGTTTATGCGTCTATGGATTAGGTACATAGAATGCATACGCGCACGTGCGTATCATCAACGTTTCATTCGTTTGTCCGTTACATGTTATAGTTTATAATAGTATACGATTAGGGCAGATTAGGGTTAACTGTGTAATTAATTGTTGCGGGGTGTGTTTTAGTTTTTGTGGTGACTACGAGGTAAGCTAAACTTTGAACATGTCATGGCATTTATAAGATAATTGGAATGCTCAAATCGCTATGTACAGAAATCGTTTAATATATGCATCATATATGTACTGCATCTATCAGATAAATTGCTAGTTGATTTGCTTAAGAGATTCATCTCGGTAGATAAGCGTCATAACCTCAAATAGAGGTTAGAATACTTGTGTTGTTTTATTGTTTGTACGTAGAATGTTTTCAATATTATGAAATAAAGTAAAAATAAGTATGGTAAGTATTAGAATGTAGCTACCACTCCAATTATTGTAAATGCTCCCAAATTATTAGTAGGTGTTGATAATGTTGTACGATGTTTATTCATGGTATGATCTAATACAATTGCATTGTTTTAGAGGCCACAAGGAAACGCCATGAGAGCGCCACTACCGAAGATATGAAAAAGCCATAGGGTTGTACCTGGCACCAGCCAAGGCTAGACTTTAAATGAGTATTTTTCATTTTTATTGGCTTATTCAAACAAAATGATAATAAATACGTTTGTTTTTTATTTAGAACACTTCAATTAAAAAATAGTGATTAATTTGATAAACCTTCAGTATGCCTTAAAAGATGCCAGAATTATTGATTATGAACTTGTATGGTGAGTGTGAAAAAACAAGTTCTTGCCTTCTAGACAACTCTATGTGTGTTTCAACTTTCCGTTATCGACGTTATACATTCTAAATAACCAAGAACAATTTTAGTTCATTTTGACAAATTAAATAGATTGCATAAAAAATCTCAATTTTCATATAAATATTTACAAATATTTTAGAAAAAAATAGCGCTTACATTAATTTTAAAATATGGAATAAATATTTTAATTGAATATTTTATCTAGATTTAGAAAAAATATGAAAAATATATTCAAAAACCTCTCACGAAAAATATTTATAAAATATATTTTTGAAAATATCTATGTAATATTTCTGGCTGTTAGGGAAGTGTGAAATTAAAGTAGTGTCTTCGCATCGAAATAATTTAGAAAGAAAAGAAGCTAGAAGCTGATGCGGCATTCCACGCTTCTTTGTATAAAAAAAGAGGGTGGAGTTAACTCGAGCATGTCCTTGAAAGGATTAAACTATCGCGGAATTGCCAATCAGGCGACCTACCTTCTAAGCATCGCGACTTCTTGTCTACGCAATACGGTCAAGCCTCCGTGGAGGAGGTAAGGTTCCTCTTCTGAATTCGGGCACAGGGTTAAGCCGGGGATATTGATCTGGCATTAGAAGCCTGCGCAATGTTGTGCAGATGTTCGCCTGTCCCTTTCTAACCGGTTTCTAGCCTCCTTTTTTGTTTGTTTCTTTTTGATTATGTATGACTTCCCGTCGGCACCTGGCTTAGAGGTCTCGTTCGACTCGAAAAGCGATTCATCACAATTTACCGGCAAAAAAAAGGAAAAGGTCTTTTATATGATAGGTAGATACGTGTAAATGAAAATTTAAGGTTACACACAGAGAATATTTCTTGTTTTACTATCGAAACTTATGCAAATATGTATAGTAAATATTATATATATAAGTAGAGAATTCCTATTATTTCAGTTTTCAGTTATAAATAGTGCCTAAATGGGAGCAGTATTTATAATAAATTAACTTTATGGAAATAACAAAGCTTGTCATTTAAATCTAAAAGTGCTGTTTTAAATATAAAGCCAAATTTTTTACATTTTTTCAGTGACAGATATACATACTAAAAAAAATTTTGGTAAAATCCCTTGTACGGTTTTACAAACCTCAAATAGATAAGTGACCAAATATATTTTGAATTTGGTGGAAGTGTACAAGAAATCAGTTTGTCCGTTACATGTTATAGTTTATAATAGTATACGATTAGGGCAGATTAGGGTTAACTGTGTAATTAATTGTTGCGGGGTGTGTTTTAGTTTTTGTGGTGACTACGAGGCAAGCAAACTTTGAACATGTCATGGCATTTATAAGGTAATTGGAATGCTCAATATCGCTTATGACAGAAATCGTTTAATAATATAATGTGTAGGATTTATGCATCATATATGTACTGGATCTACCAAGAATAAATTGCTAGTTAATTTGCTTAAGAGATTCATCTCGGTAGATAAGCGTCATAACCTCAAATAGAGGTTAGAATACGTTTGTTGTTGTTATTGTTTGTACGTGGAATGTTTTCACAATATTATGAAATAAAGTAAAAATAAGTATCGTAGTTATTAGAATGTAGCTACCACTCCAATTATTGTAAATGCTCCAAATGTATTAGTAGGTGTTGATAATGTTGTACGATGTTTTATTCATGGTATGATCTAATACAATTGGCATTGTTTTAGAGGCTACAAGGAAACGCCATGATAGCGCCACTACCGAAGATATGAAAAAAGCCATAGGGTTGTACCTGGCACCAGCCAAGGCTAGACTTAAAAATGAGTATTTTTCATTTTATTGGCTTATTCAAATAAAATGATAATAAATACGTTTGTTTTTTATTTAGAACACTTCAATTAAAAAATAGTGATTAATTTGATAAACCTTCAGTATGCCTTAAAAGACGCCGGAATTATTGATTATTAACTTGTATGGTGAGTGTGAAAAAACAAGTTCTTGCCTTTTAGACAACTCTATGTATGTTTCAACTTTTCGTTATCTACGTTATACATTCCAAATGACCAAGAACAATTTTAGTTCATTTAGACAAATTAAATAGATTGCATAAAAAATATCAATTTTCATATAAATATTTTAGAAAAAATATAGCGTTTACATTAATTTTAAAATATGGAATAAATATTTTTAATTGAATATTTATCTATATTTAGAAAAAAATATGAAAAATATATTCAAAAACCTCTCACGAAAAATATTTATAAAATATATTTCTAAAAAATATCTATGTAATATTTCTGGCTGTTAGGGTAAGTTTGGGAAATATGTACATAGTACAAGCTAAAATTACCTTACCTAACTATACGATTTCTATTATACACCAAAAGCGAACAATACGTAAAAACTTGGCTTGAAAAAAACACAAACACATACAGTCTGACATGCTTATAAAAACGCAGAAAGAATTCTCAAAAAAATTGCATTTAAATATGCGTCAATTTTAGACTGGGCTGCTTTCGAAAATTAACATTAATTCCCTATATAATCTAAGCCAATTTTTTTGATGAATAATTAAAACTTGAGCTAATCATTAGTTCGATATAGATTATACCAGATTAAAAAGAGACTATTTTTTTTTGAGGGTTAGTTTTATCCTAGAAACGATACAAAAGCCATCACTTGGCTCAGTCATTAGAAACTGAGAAATAATTGTTAATATCCTATGAATCTAATCATAATTACCAGAAGTAATTAAGAATGTTATACATATTCAAGAGGTTCATCTTTCTCCTCTTAATTACACTCGATCGTAACTGTACTCTACTCGTAATCCACGACTTAGTCTAGACAACGTAATTAAAGGAAAGGCCGGTTTTTTTTTTTTTTGAGATACCTACCTTAAATAGAGCATGCATTAATGCAGTGCATTAAACTTCAACAATAACAATTACTATATATATTAGGCCGTATCACGAACTGTCGGAAGAAAGATGGTCCCATTGTTGCGTGGTATTGTCAGTGTATTATTTTATTCGTTCGGGCGTTAAATTGGAGATGGGTTTGATCTTAGGTGCAACGTTTAATTGCTAGGTGTTCCTGGGTTCTAAATTCAGATTTCGTGTAGGTATAATACTTCTGTCACGGTTTGAATTGTGAAATTAGAAATAATTGCTTGTACAATGTACAATGTGATTCAAAATATATGGGATAAGTTTTATGGGTTGATTCCTATATGATCATAAAAGTTTATTAGAATGTGTGTTCTAAACGGCTTACAAAGTAAAGCATCCAAGTTGATTCTTTCAATTTTGATAAAATTTGGTAGGAATGCAGAAACACGAAAAATATTTGACAAGTATTTTGTTTTAGCGATCCATATTTGGTTCTGGGGGCTCAAAGTTTCCCCCAAAAATACATTGTTTTGCAATATTTCACACTCACCATACAAGTTAATAATCAATAATACTGGCATCTTTTAAGGCATACTGAAGATTTATTAAATTAATCACTATTTTTTAATTGAAGTGTTCTAAATAAAAAACAAACGTATTATTTATTATCTTTTTATTTGAATAAGCCAATAAAAATGAAAAATACTAATTTTTAAGTCTAGCCTTGGCTGGTGCCAGGTGCAACAACCCTATGGCTTTTTTTATATCTTCGGTAGTGGCGCTCTCATGGCGTTTCCTTGTGGCCTCTAAAACAATGCCAATTGTATTAGATCATACCATGAATAAAACATCGTACAACATTATCAACACCTACTAATACATTTGGAGCATTTACAATAATTGGAGTGTAGCTACATTCTAATACTTACGATACTTATTTTTACTTTATTTCATAATATTTGAAAACTTCTACGTTACACAATAAAAACAACAACAACGTATTCAAACTCTATTTGAGGTTAATGACGCTTATTCTACCGAGATGAACTCTTAAGCAAATCAACTAGCAATTTATCTGGTAGATGCAGTACATATATGCCTGCATAAAATTCCTACAATTATATTAATTAAACGATTTCTGTACATAGCGATATTGAGCATTCCAATTATCTTATAAATGCCATGACATGTTCAAGTTTTTGCTTACCTCGTAAGTCACCACAAAAACTAAACACACCCCGCAACAATTAATTACACAGTTAACCCTAATCTGCCCTAATCGTATACTATTATATAACTATAACATGTAACGGACAAACGAATGAAAACGTTGTGATGATACGCACGTGCGCGTATGCATTCTATGTACCCTAATCCATAGACGCATAAACAATACTAAATCATATAACACCGGCACGCGTAATGAATAGAGGTGTTGTGTGACGTTTCGCAACTTACAAATATTACAAATAATATAATACAAAATGCAGAGTATATTAATCAGAAAAGTTCCAGCGCTCAACTTAGATACTAATTAAATCATATAATATATATTATCTAATTTAATCTTTAAACTATCATTTTAAATAGGTACATACCTACTTATATGTATGCATATTTTACCCATTTATATTATTCGGTCCTACGCATCCAAATGTACAAAAGCAAAAATTCAATCTTTTTTTTTATATGAAATAAATATTTACAGAATACAAAGCAAAATATTCTTACAGAGTTATGAAAAATATATTGAGAAAATATTTGCAATAAAATATTATTAATGCTACATAACATATATATTTTTTAAATGTTTTCCTAATATATTTTATGCATATTATATTAATCTAACTAATATTCAAGAAAGATTTAATATTTTTTAAATATTTATAAAATATGAAATAAATATAGTTGATCACTGGGGTTCCTTGTTACTGGTTAGAGGGTTAAAAAATACCATTTAAAATTAATAATATACACTTTTTTTTCTCCTCTTCTAAAACTCCATCCGGAAACATAAACAATGTGAAAAGAAACCATGTGTCAGTCTGTTAGGGTGAATAAGTACAATTGTTTGTATATACATATACTTTTAACGCAAATAGAGAAAGTTTCCCCATTCTGTAATTACGAAATAAACGTTTGATTATAGAACAATTGTATTTTTCTCTGTGCGAAAACCCGTTCTATCAGATGCTGGTATTTAGAATGTTTGCGCCAATTTCACAAAGTAGAAAAAGTAGGTAGGTATACTTATGTTAGTTGAAAGTCTTACTTCCATTTTAAATGACTTATTTCATCGAAGAAGCATATTGCAAACTATCTCATTTGTCATAAGGAGAAATTAACAATGAATTTACATTAAATTAACAATAAAACAATTACGGCATTACTTTTTAAAGAAAATTCATCTTACATAGAGAGGATATATCTGTTTTAGTATTGTAATAATTGCAAAAATAGAAACGCCTACATATACAGGGTGATTCTCAATATATGCGACAAACATTAAGACGCTGATTCCAGAGGTTATTTTCATCATAAAAGTTCATAAAAACATATGTCCAAAATCGCTTAGTTCTAAAGTTGTACAATGTTTAATAGTAAGTTAACATAATTAATGTTTTTATTATAAATTAACAAAATAATTAGTAAAACAAAATTAACTTATACTAACTGTTGAAAATGACCGCCTCCAACTGCAATACAAGCTTCTATCCTCCGTCGTATTGACTGGCGAGTCCGTTCTAAAATACCAGGGGTATTTCGAATTGTTTGAAAAGCTGCGATAACACGATTTCTCAGTTCATCGACATTTTCAATGGGAGTCGTATAAACTAATGATTTAAGGTGACCCCAGAGAAAAAAGGTCAAAGAATTTAAGTCTGGAGACCGAGGAGGCCACGGTTGTGGACCTCCCCGTCCTATCCACCGATCTGGATACGTATTGTCCAAAAACTCGCGAGCAACTAAACTAAAATGCGCTGGAGCACCGTCATGCATAAAATACATTTGTAATCTTAATTGTAACGGGATTTCTTCCAGCAGTAGTGGTAGCTCCTCTTCAAGAAAATTGCGGTATACCTCGCCATTTAACCGCATCGGTAAAAATGTGGACCTATCAAGTGATCTCCAAATTCCGGCCCACACATTGACAGAGAATTGATGTTGATGACGGGCATTCACTAGTTCGTGCGGATTTTCTTCGGCCAATATGTGATTATTATGAAAATTAATAATCGCGTTTCTAGAGAAAGTAGCCTCGTCGGTGAAGAATATTTGAGCCAAATAGTCAGGATTTTGTGGGATTTTGTGTTGCATCCATTGATGAAAAGCACTCTTTGCGGAAAATCTGCCGGCAAAGTGCCTGCACCCCGTTGAATGTGATATGGATACAACAAGTTGATCTTTCATATTCTCCAAACTGTGGCCTGATTAATGTTTAAAGCAAACGCAATTTTTCTGGTGCTTATAGTAGGATGTTCCTCAATTTCATTTAGTACATTCTTTCAACTTGTGGAGTTCTCATTGTAGATGGGTGCCCGTATCAGTCGTCCGTTTTTTAAAATTTCCCGTTTCACTAAGATGTTGGTGAAGGTGGGCAAATATTGAATGATGCGGGATGATACGGTTCGGGTATCGTTCTTCATAAGACGTCTAGCAGCACGGCGAATTTCCATTGGCAAGACCGTAAACGAATGCATATCACATATCTCAGCATTCGTGTAATTTATTTTAGAAAACAGAAACTGGCAATAAACTGAATGAATACTCTGACAAATATTGAAATGGCAAGTAAACAATTCCCTCTCAACACAATAGTTTTTAAAGAACCAATTGTGATATTATATCGTGTTAGTCATAGTTCATAATTTATATAAATTCAATAACTTTAAAACTAAACCGTTTTTAGCAATATACTCATGATGACTTTTATGATCAAAATAACCTCAGGAATCAGCTCTTAAAGTTTGTCGCATATATTGAGAATCACCCTGTATGTACAATATATACAGAGTGTTTCTAAATATAAGCGTAAAATTTTATAGGCCGATCATTGATTATCTTGTATTCATAAATTTTATTTTTTCATACTATATTTTGTCTTTCTTATATGCTCTTAAAGTTAAAATTGTTTTTTCAGCGCCTACTATTAATTATATACTAATTAAAAATTACATTTTATGAAAATCGCTAATTCTAAAAGAAGCGTTAGAGATAGGTATAAGAACACCTATAGCTTTTCGATAGAGAATTCAATTCTACATCACATGGTGTAAAAATATACAGGGTGTTCCATTTGAAGAAAATACTTTTAATACTAAGAAGTTACCCCAATTCAACCCTAGATTATGGAACACCCTGTAGAATGTTGTTTTCTTTTTATTGTTGGTAATAATATCGTTAAAAGAGTTCACTGTTATAGATTACAAACTAGTTAGCAAAGTTAGTGTATGTCAGATTTTTTTTCTGTATACAGGGTATTCTATGTAACTGGTTCATTAAAAGTTTATGATGTTCTGTTATTTACTTATATTTGAGATTTTGGCACAGTACTGTTCGATTGGAACTATAAATGTAAAATACCCTAACCAAATATCACTTTCGGTTGACCGGAAATGGATGTCACTTTCTTATTTTAAAATAGAATGATATAATTTTTTTATTCATTTTTGGATTCTACAATCTATAAATACGTCAGTTTTTCATTAGCTATTCCTATAGCTACATGTTGCCGTTTTTGAGTTATTTAAGTTTTTCTTTTTTTTTTAGTCATTAATCATTGCATCATTGAGAATTAATATCTCGTTAATACGCAAGTAGAGACTTCCAAATTTGCTATGTTATGAATGTAGATAAACTCTAAGAAACGGTAAGCACACTTTCCATTCTAACATACAGGGTGTCAAAACTGAGGAACAAAAGTGACATATTTCAAATGCAGAAACTCAACTTCTTTTAATAGAACACCTTATTTTAATTCAGAATTAGGAAGTAAATATCATCCCTACGCTTTATAACAGGAGCATTCCTATACTATCTTTAATAGATTTTGAGATATGAACGACTTTTGTTAAACACAGACTAAGTAGCCCTATCTTTGCGTGTTTGTAGCTGGCTCTGAATGGATTAATGTCAAATTCATTGACTAAACCAAAAGTGTTTATGTATATCATGTAATTACTCTTTTCGTACAACGCAATATTAATAGAAATGACTATTTGAAACAGACATTCTTGTATGGTTATTCAAAATAATACATGAATTGACGTGAATCCATTTCAGATGCCAGCCTTAGCAAACATTTAAAGATAGGGCTACTTTAGTCTGTTTAACAAAAGTCGCTCATATCTCAAAATCTATTAAAGATGTAAGGGAATGCCTCCATATAAAAGCGATAGGGGATGATATTTACTCCTAATTCCGAATTCAAATACAGGCTGTTCTATTTAAAAAAATTGAGTTTTCTGCATTTGAAAATATGTCACTTTGTTCCTCAGTTTTGAACACCCTGATGCTAGAATGTAAAGTGTGCTTACCGTTTCCATTGAGTAATATCTACATTCATAAAATAGCAAATTTGGAGTCTCTACTTGCAGTATTAACGAGATATTAATTTCTCAATGATGCAATGATTTATGACTAAAAAAAAGAAAAAACTAAATAACTCAAAAAGGCAACATGTAGCTATAGGAATAGCTAATGAAAACTGACGTATTTATAGTTGTAGAATCCAAAAATGAATAAAAAATTATATATTCTATTTTAAATAAAAAGTTGACATCCATTTCCGGTCACCGGAAGTGATATTTTTGGTTAAGGTATTTTACATTTATAGTTCCAATCGAACAGATACTGGTGCCAAAATCTCAATATAAGTAAGTAATAGAACATCATAAACTTTTAAAGAACCAGTTATGTGGAATACCCTGTATTAAAGTATTCAAGAAGATTTTTCAAATTTGTTGCGCGCTTTTAGTAATATATACATCTACATAGGTATGTTAAAGTTATATATCAGCATATCTTAATCATTTACCGACAAATACTCGAATAACTCGTGCTCGGTGTCTCCTCCATCCTTTCTACTCTAATAATCCAGCAACAAGGAGGGGTATACAGTCGCTATTATTTACCGCATCACCTTTTAATAACGGCATATTTCATCGTTACACTTTCGCGAGATTTATGGCCACCACCCGTATTGCCGTATCATCCCAGGCATTCGCGAGAACTTAATCGAATGGATTAAATTTAGTTTGGAGACACGAAGCCCTCCAGCTCCAGTTGCGATAACTTAAAATGGGCAATTGATGGAAGTTTCTTCTACGCTAAGTCGAAAGGTCAACACCGTAAGTTACTGATACACGCTTATACAGCGTGTTTACCGTCTTTTCGTTTTATTGTCAAGGGGTGATTAATTATCTTAAAAAAAAGGATATTAATAGAGTGGTCAGACGTGTCTGCTTACATGGACCGCACTCGCCTCGCGCTATGCAGAACGTTTAGTCATATTTTCAAGGCAGTAAAATGATCCCTCCGATTCGTGTATCTACTATCTAGCATCAGTGTTGGTCGAGTCTTGATGCGAGATAGTACATATTCTCCGTTACGTTTTAAACATCTACAGCGAATTCTCAGGCGATAAAATTACAATTTCCCAGAGCATGAGACAGATTGAATAATAATAAAAAGTTAAATATTGTTATAAAAGATATTGATATAATAAAATAAATGATTGCAAGTACAAAGGATGGGGAAGAGGGATAAATAAAAACAACGTTTATAATTATTCCCAGCGGACTGTAGGAGTAGTTCGGCCAGTGAGGCGCCGCAGAGTGTCGGATTGAGCGCACTGGGTTAGTCAGTTGTTGACTTCTTGCCCGACGCTCGCCCGGTACTTAGCCACACCCAGAATGGCTATTTTTAGTAGGGGAAAAGGATTGTACTTGCAGATTTGATTTAAAAATAATTAAATTGAAGAAAAAAAGTTAAATGAAAAAAAAAAAAATAATGCGCCAACGATGATAATTGAATTAAAAAATTAAGAAAAACTATATAACATTATATAACAATTGTTAGGTGAAGCCAAACAGTAATAAGTACAAGTAAAAAATACACGATAACTTTGGGAGTGACGTGTTATTAATCAAAAAAAAAAAATTGTATTAACAATAAAAAAGAAATAAAATCTACTACTCGATCGAGCTGCAAATGAATACGACCTACCATTTTTAATCGAAAAGAGAAAGAACAAATTAAAATAAATTTCAAAAGTTAAGTTAAATTAAACAATGAGAACAAAAACTAAAAATATCAAAAATTACGTTAGAATGAACAATAGAGAAAGACTAAAATTCAAAAATTACGTAAATTATCTGACTCAAAGGTAGTTCGTTACTACAATACAAAAGAAAATAATCTAAAATTAACTTACATTTAAAAAAATGCACAAAAGTTGATTGCCACTAAACACCTCGGGGAGGAAGAAGTGATCAAGAGAGCCGGCTGGATAAAGAAGATAGTCCCAGTATCAGGTACGACTTAAGGGCGCGCGCTTGCGGATATCCGCGTAGCGGGGCTCCAATGGATATCTCCGTCGCCAAATACACATAATCAAAAGGACTTCCGTGGAGTGGTTTCTTTTTGACCTGATATACCCCCCACAGGGGACACGAACGGGTAATTTTGGTCACAAAAGGACTTCGGCAGAGTGTCGCCTCTTACAACCGGTAGGTCTACACACTTAGCGGCTGAGAGTAAGTGAAAATCCAGAAGGGAGAAGGAATTAGTTCCCGCGCTATGCCATTAAGTAGCCATAGGATCGAGTATTAAAGATTGCAAGACTGGTCTTGTTTGTGCGAAATTATAAACGTTTCAAGCTACAGTGCGCACAAAAAAATGTGCAACAATTAACAAAATGATAAAATTCGGAGCTAATTATGAAACGGAGTTTAATGAAATTTACCAAGCAAAATGCATCTAAATAGATACTAAATTTGACAATTAAGAATTAGAAAAAGGTCACAAATAAAGCGGACATTTAAAAAAAACAACTTCAAGGTCAAACGTACGTTATATGAAATAAGTAAATAGCGAAATTCCTCGTAACTCGTAAAGGTCAATGAATCCAAGATGATTTCAGACAGGATAGTGGTACAGTAAGAGAAATAAGAAAAGGTAGCGCATGCTGTTGAGATTGAAAAATGAAACAAAAACTAGGCGGCATTAAAATGACTTAAAGACGGAAATAGGTAAATGAGTAGTAGATAAATTCTAACAGTCCTTAAAAAGAGATAAAATAAGAAAAGGTGTTTTCAACACGTAACACACATTGAAAATGTAATACAATGTCGAGCGTAGAAAACCCCAGAAAACGACCATTGTTTCATAACGTAGAAAAGTATATCCGTGAATTCCAGGATTTACATTATGGCTGATGCAAAATAGGTGGTGTAAGTGTGCGATAAACAGTTATTCTGCTGACACAAATCGGACTACACATTGGTGGTGGTACATATAATATATCTCTAGTTAAATACATAAAATAACTTTGCTCTTTTCCGACACTGTACCGTATACTAAATATATGAAACTTAGTACTGACCTGGCACGCAGACGAAAGTTGACCACACCAGTAATAAGTACCTCTTAGCTACAAATGTTTTAATTACATATATAAACACATTTTATAAATAATATTCGGAATTAAAGTCCCATATCGATTTCCTATAACCCTTTCTTTTGTAATCGCCTCGCTATTCAAGTGATGCCCTACAATTCGCATGAAGATATCATAAAGCCCCTTAACGTTGGCGACCGTTCAGTCTGACTGTTTGATCAATAGAAGACCCTTTGTCGCCCAACACTTCCAAATTTAGCTATACACAAGTCTTAGTTAGCCTGGTTTGCGTTTGATACAATTTCGTTCGGATTTTATTGTCGAATCGTTTGCATTAGGGTTGCTTTCTAAACCTAAAATAGGTTTATGTAGGTCTTTAAATGTCGTACGTAATACTTGTTTATAGCAAACTATTCATATTTGTACAAGCAATTATTATTAGTTTAAATAATATGATATTGAAATATGTAGCGGAGTAAATCTATTTGTATAGTATGAAATGGCGTCATTAGTAAGGTATTATAAAAGTCAATCATCAACAGTTATAGCTTATATAGTAAAATTAATGGGGTTTTTGTCCTGGAGAAATTTTATATATTGGAAATAAATTTATCATTATTATATTGACACAATCGTTTTTGTTTGAGGAAGCATGAGAATGTATGCGAACCAGCAGTTCGCAGGTTATTGCCCTTTTTGCGGTGGTTAGGTATACCGGGTGTCCACACTTAAGTGTGCACTATTGATAACCTTGTTATCTTTGGAGGTACAGAATCGGTCAAATGGACAAAGTAGTAGTATTTTTTATGACGGTTACAATTATGAAAACAGAAAAACAATTGAGCGCCGCGTTCTCTAGATATTCGTCCAAAATTATTTTTTTTTAGTGGAACGCCCTGTATATTTTTGTGCAATTTAAAAGAAAATTCCAAACTGAACAAAAAAGTCTTAGTACACTATTATAAAAAAATATTAAATAAAATAGTTATTGAGAAATCTTTATCTTTGCTTTGTTGGCATGAAATCGATATACCTATGGAAAATTAAAGCGTCACATTGTTTAGTAGCTGTCAAATTATTTATATTTGTTGTTGTTAAAGTTACTGTGCGGAAAAAGTACTGTTTTTACAATTTTTTCAACCGTAACAATGGCATTTACTCATTTGGAAAAGTGTGATATGTTGGAGTTGTACTTGCTGTTTAACAAAAATTCAGATAGAGCGCTAAAACGTTACATTCAGCAATTTCCTGACCGTGATGTACCAGACCGTCGCTATTTTTTAAAACTTTATCGAAGATTAAGAAGCAACGAAACAATTTTTATAAAAGAGAGGAGAAAAAAAATGATTTATATTATCACAAGAGATAGAAATAAATGTGTTTGCATATTTTCAGGTACATCCAAATAATCTGTAAGGGATTTGTCAGAGAATCAGGTATTTCTCGTAGCACGATCCATAAAATTCTGAAAAAATATAAATATGTTCCCTTTAAATTCAGCCTGTCAAACTCTACTTTTGGGCGATTATCAAAGACGATTAACTTTTGCTCAATGGTTTATCATGCTTTGAAGAAAATCACAATTTCTTTAGACACTTTTTGGAGTGATGAATCTAACTTTTCTAATCGCGGGATGTTCAATAAAGAAATAATCTTTACTGGAGTCGTGAAAACCCATTTGTTGTTTATCCTTGTAAATCCCAACACCGATTTAGATTAAATGTTTGGTGTGGTATAATCGGATCCGAATTGGTTGGGCTATTTTTCTATCAGGGTTCTTTAACAGGAGAAAGATATGTGGTATTATTGACAGAATTTTAGAAAATTTTCTGGATGAATTAAATTTGGTAGAAGACAGATTATTTACTTTCAAAAGATGGAGCGCCCGCACATAACACCGTGACACAAGTGAGTTATTAGAAAGATTATTTGGAATAGATGGATTGGCACAATGGTCTATTCAGTGGCCGCGCGTTCACCTGAAATGACGCCATTAAGATTTCTTCTTGTGGGGAGCAGTAAAAAATCAAGTGTACAAACATAGATATGCACAGTGGATGAGCTTCAGGGAAGAATTTCCAACATCATTGACGACATCGACGGTAGGACAAATTTTAGGAGCTACTCGTATGTTCACAGAAGATTGATAAAATGTATTGAAATGGAAGGAGGTGTTTTGAACATTTAATTTGAGCAATTTTCTTGACTATCTTTGTATTTATTTTTATTTGTTTATTAAATTAAACGCTTTAATGAATGTGACGCTTTAATTTTCCATAGGTATATCAATTTCATGCCAACAAAGCAAAGATAAAGGTTTCTCAGTAACTACTTTATTTGACATTTTTTTATAATGGTGTAGTAAGACTTTTTTGTTCAGTTTGGAATTTTCTCTTAGATTGCAAAAAAATATACAGCGCGTTCCATTAAAAAAAATAATTTTGGACGAATATCTAAAAATAGTACTACTTTGTCCATTTGACCGATTCTGTACCTCCAAAGATAACAAAGTTATCAATAGTGCACACTTAAGTGTGGACGGTTATCTAGCTAAAACTTGTTAAGTGCTTGTACCTCAGTTACGAAAGAGTTTTGGGCATATGTTCATTTGACATTTTTGTCTTGAAATTGCTTCACCAACAAATCCTAAAAACTCTGGCAGTCACGTCATGGGACAGCCTGAATATAAATATAACTTTTGGCCGAAACAAATTATATCTGAAAGCACATGTTACTATTGTACGCCTCTGGAAAGGTGATGGCCATTGCTCTTTTCCGTTTATATCTACTTGTTAATGCTTTTTATTGTTATATTGTTTAGCTTTAGATAATAAATTATCACTGTCAAATTATTACTTTCGGAATATCGACGTGTAGTTGTTGAAAGCACACTGTTTTGTTACATACATATTTAATGTGAACTTCTTTCACGGCGTTAATAATTACTGTTATGTATGTACACTACCCGACAACATTAATGTCGTCATCCATAGCGAATTTTCCAATATGATTCTTTTAATTGCCAAGTGTTTTACACGTAGATATCCCCCCCCCAAAAAAAAACTCCTATGTGCATAAGTCTAGGACAGCCGAATGCACGCCTCGCCTATTCAAATGATGACAGTTTTGATAGTCACTGCATAATAATCGACGACATTATTGTTGTTGGACAGTGTACATACTGTTAATTGGAACTTAGAGGTAAAGTGAACTAAAGGCGTAATGATGAAGATTTATAAAGCTTAACCGTGTCTAGCCATAAATATTTTTTTGCAATTAGTGCCGTAACCATACCATTTATTCCACTAGTGCCGTAATAGGGTCTATTACAGCACTAGTTGCGTAATAGAAATGGAACATTTAAGCAGATTTATTTTAAGTTGGTCACATTGCAACAGAAAATGAGATGTCAATATGACATTTTGTAAGCAAGTTTGAGGTTATTATATTAAAATCATTGTAAGATTTGATATTTTTATTAATCTTTGAAATAGTACAAACTATTAAACATTTATATTACGTTTGAATTATCCTTTCGAAGTGATAGTGATACGTGTGCAGTAGAAACATTCTGTTGAAAATTTTCGTTCTCTGCGATAGTGATATTGCTTCTGTTGGAGTATTCAAACTGTGAACCATTCCCAGAAGTTCCAGGTAGATTCACATTATTTTCCTGTGCAAACATATTTCCAACATCAATTTTATTTTTCATAGAAGAGGCAACGTAACCTTCAGCAACAGCCGTGCTTTCCAAGCACCTAATCGTTTTATAGTTAAAATATCACTCCAGTATTTGCTATATGTGTCGCACTGGATCTTCTAAAACAATGTCCTGTATAAAGATGAGGATCTGGTAAATGAAGAAACTGGCAATTTGTTTAGGAACTTTCCCATGGTGTTAATACCGATAGGGCTATTAATTAAGCAGCATGACGATAAGTTAGAAAAAAACGTTTGTGAGTAACTGTTTTAGGCCGCAGATTATTATATTTTTTTATAAGTTCGATGCAGTTTACATCAGTCACTGCGAACATTCTGGGTACATTGTTTTTTGTTTTAGTATGTTGACTATAATGGAATCGGAATTGTATTAAAGATCTTCCAACACTATATTAATTAATTCTTCTCGCCTACAGGCTCATTATATCCTATTATCAAAATAACCTAGAATATAAAGAATTTACAAAAAAGAAACGAAATAAAATCAACACTAACTTTATAGCTAAGTATATTTTATCATGGCTTGTTTCAAAATCTATGAATATCTTCTTCTTCTACAAATTTTAGATTTTTTGTTTGATAACCTTAGATAGCCGTTTTAATAATGCTTGAAGTTTCATATATTTTGATATATCCACATTCTATGTACATTTAAAACACGATCTTAACATCGAATAAATCGACCATAATGATGACGATTTATAATCTTTACGTAGCATTTCAAAATAAGCAAGTAAGACGTCACAAGAATAGAAGAAATTTCCTTTTCTTGACACCATTTTTCAAAATTTTGTATCGCTTTTGATACATAGTGTACGATTTCTCCGGAAGTAAATTATTAATGGTTTTTCAGCAATTTGCCGTATTTCAGGCGGAGTGCATGAAAGTTGTAGAACTTTAAATATTATAATATAGTTACTTTAGTAATATAATATATAACAAATTTCAAAAATGTGTCAATTTTAAATTAACTTGTCAAATTTAAATCTTGTGCCAAACCAAGGTGACAACTGGTGATCAACCGCCACAAAATTTCCCTAGATTATCAAATTTTCTCGTTTTGCTTTTTACAAAAAGAGAAATTTTAAAACTAATTGCAAAAAAGCATAAAAGACACGTTTTCATTTGACATTAAAGCACTCATTCAGTTAAGAAACTCGTTTCTTAAACTCTGAATTCGTACTTTGAAACGTCAAAATGAAACTTGTCTTTTAATATACTATAATATAGACGCTATAGAAAGAAAATTTCTTTGTTATTAACAACAACTTATTGATGGTTCTGCTTTCAAGCACGTAAGCAAAAATACTCCATAAATATCTTTATTTAAATGTAATAACGACATCAACCATTTACATATTATATTATTAGTTCTAGAATGCTTACTGATGCGACAACGAAACCCAATATTATTTGTTTGTTGTCGACACATTTATTTGCTTGGCGTCCATGACCGTCTCCTGAACTGGATTCTCCCATGCGCGGATTAAATGGCTTAAGATTATGGCCGATATAATTCACGTGTATACGAACAATGGACTTCAGTCCGCCCTCAGACTAAATATCAAATATACAATAGGGAATATTCCGTGGTTCACAATATGAGAGACAATGAAAGCCGTGCGAGAAGTATCCCTTAATACACCCGGCATCACCACGCTTTTGGCGACCGGCAAACTATGGAAATTGTATTATTTTTGTCGCTCCATGGAAGGGATGTGTGCAGAAAGAGATTATACATCAACTTGAAACAAAACACACAGTGATATCGTTTCGTTGTTATATATTTCTGTTTATTTGTGTTCGAGTGCGTTTTATTTTACATTTCAATAGAGAATTTTATTATTATAAATTATTTTCCACCTCGTGTAGAATTTGAACCCACACCCTCTGTGAATCATATCAAATACTTTTAAATTTTAATTCATTTAATGACAATAATAATAATAATATACAGAGTATTCCACGTAACTGGTTTATTAAAAGTTTATGATGTTCTATTATTTACTTATATTTGAGATTTCGGCACCAGTATCTGTTCGATTGGAACTATAAATGTAAAATACTTTAACCAAAATATCACTTCCGGTTGAACGCGGAAATTGGATGTCAACTTTTCTTATTTTAAATAAATGATTAATTTTTATTCATTTTCGGATTCTACAACTATAAATACGTCAGTTTTCATTAGCTATTCCTATAGCTACATGTTGCCGTTTTTGAGTTTATTTAAGTTTTTCTTTTTTTTTTTTAGTCATAATCATTGCATCATTGAAGAAATTATATCTCGGTTAATACTGGCAAGTGGAGACTCCAAATTTGCTATGTTATGAATGTAGATATAACTCTAAGAAACGGTAACACATTTACATTCTAACATACAGGGTGTTCAAAACTGAGGAACCAAGTGACAATATTTTCAATATGCAGAAAACTCATTTTTTTTTAAATAGAACATCCTGTATTTTTATTCGTAATTAGGAAATAAATTCATCCCTATCACTTTATATGAGCATTCCCTATACCTATCTTTAATAGATTTCGAGATATGAGCGACTTTTTGTTAAACAGACCAAGTATTTTTTTTTAAAACTAGAACACCTGTATTTTAATTCGGATATATATATATTATATCTATTATATGATATTTTTAAAATATATTTTATAAATATTTTCGTGAGAGGTTTTTTGAATATATATTTTTTCATATTTTTTTCTAAATATAGATAAAATATTCAATTAAAAATATATTCCATATTTTAAAATTAATGTAAGCGCTATATTTTTTCTAAAATATTTGTAAAATATTTATAATGAAATTGAGATTTCTTTATGCAATCTGTTTAATTTGTCAAAATGAACTAAAATGTTTCTTGTTATTTAGAATGTATATACGTCGATAACGAAAAGTTGAAACATACATAGAGTTGTCTAAAAGCAAGAACTTGTTTTTTCACACTCGCCATACAAGTTAATAATCAATAATTCTGGCATCTTTTAAGGCATACTGAAGGTTTATCAAATTAATCACTATTTTTTAATTGAAGTGTTATAAATAAAAATAAACGTATTTATTTTCATTTTATTTGAATAAGCCAATAAAAATTAAAAATACTCATTTTTAAGTCTAGCCTTGGTTGGTGCCAGGTACAACCCTATGGCTTTTTTCATATCTTCGGTAGTGGCGCTCTCATGGCGTTTCCTTGTGGCCTCTAAAACAATGCTAATTGTATTAGATCATACATGAATAAAACATCGTACAACATTAACAAACCTAATAATACATTTGGAGCATTTAACAATAATTGGAGTGGTAGCTACATTCTAATATTTACGATACTTATTTTTACTTTATTTCATAATATTTGATAACATTCTACGTACAAACAATAAAACAACACAACGTATTCTAACCTCTATTTGAGGTTAATGACGCTTTATCTACCGAGATGAATCTCTTAAGCAATTCACTAGCAATTTATCTGGTAGATGCAGTACATATATGATGCATTAAAATTCCTACAATTATATTATTAAACGATTTCTTACATAGCGATATTCAGCATTCCAATTATCTTATAAATGCCATGACATGTTCAAAAGTTTTGCTTACCTCGTAGTCACCACAAAACTAAAACACACCCCCGCAACAATTTATTACACAGTTAACCCTAATCTACCCTAATCGTATACTATTATAAACTATAACATATAACGGACAAACGAATGAAAACGTTGATGATACGCACGTGCGCGTATGCATTCTATGTACCTAATACATAGACGCATAAGCAATACTAAATCATATAACACCGGCACCGTAATGAATAGAGGTGTTATGTTGACGTTCGCAACTTACAAATATTACAATAATATAATACAAAACGCAGATATATTAATAGAAAAGTTACAGCGCTTAACTTATCTAATTTAATTATCTAATTTAATCTTTAAACTATCATTTTAAATGGGTACATATCTACTTAATATGTATGCATATTTTACCCATTTTATATTATTCGTATATATCTACGCAGCAAATGTACAAAAGCAAAAATTCAATCTTTTTTTTTATATGAAATAAATATTTACAGAAATACAAAATATATATGAAAAATATATTGAGAAAACATTTGCATTAAAATATTATTAATGCTACATAACATATATATTTTTTAAATGTTTTCCTAATATATTTTCTATAATATATTTTATGCATATTATGTTAATATAACTAATATTCAAAAAATATTTAAATTCTTATTTTATCATCGATTTAATCGAATAAAAATAAATGCCTTCTATTTGCAATCCATGTCATCCATATTTCTCGATATATAAAACAACCCATTGTTAATCCCTTTTAATATCCTCCGAAGTGCCCTCAAACATAAATGTTTACCTATCCCGAATATCAAGCAATCATTTCCAATGCTTATTCAATAAAATTCTGGTCTCGCTCGAAGGCACGGAAATTCAATATATCCCCGAGTTTTTTTCACTTCCCATCTTCCTCTTACGTAACCACCATCTGAATCGTAAATTGCATTGACCCTGGTGTCTTTCGTCTTTTTGGGCGACTGTTATTTTCCGGATTTCTTGGCAAACGTATATATATAAGCTGTAGCCGGTCCTCGAGTATCGATTCCTCGTGTTTCTTGCGTATATAGTGACAGTTAAGGGACACGGTTCGGCGTACCACCGCATAAGGATAACGATTCGAAACGCCAGTTGGCAATATCATAACGGTTTTATATTTTTCGCGCAACGGGGTCGACATTTATGTGGGTAAGTGCGGGGAAACAAACAGAGATTAAAAAGTTTAAGCGGTCGTAAAGGTGAACAGTATCGTGCCTTGTCGACCGTAAAGATTTATCGCGAGGATGAACGAAATGGAGGCGTACTGCATTTTACACTTTTCAGCGGAACATTGTTTTAAGTATACAAATGGGGTTGTTCCTTGGCCTATTCTAAGAATATTTTGCTTTATGATGATATTTGAAAAACCCCTTTGTTTCGAAGATACGAGGCGAATAAGATTTGCGACAGTAACAATATTTTATTATCGAAAAGTACATGTAAAGTTGCTCCATCTACAATCGGCCCATCGCCATACCAACGGCAATTACTAAAACTTTTGAAAAAATTATAAATACGCGTCTAGTTAGTTATTTAGAAAAGAAGAAGATACCTAATCAAAAGATATTCATAAGCCTGGGGAAACATACAACGGTCTTCCAGGCAGAGGTATTCGCCCTTGCAGCCTGTGCAAAAATGATTGCAAAAGGGGGCTACATGAGGAGGAAAATTAATATAATGACTGACAGCCAGGCTGTCATTAAGGCAGTCTCAAACCCTGTAACTAGGTCAAAACTAGTTAGGGACTGCAAACAATCCTCAATGCACTGGGCACGAGACAACACGGTGTCTCTGATTTGGGTGCCGGGACATGAGGATATAAAGGGCAACGTAATAGCCGATGAACTAGCCAAGGAGGGCTCTAAGAGACACTTCATGGGTCCAGAGCCCGTATGTGGGATTACTAAAGATTCCACAAGAAGGGAGATCTGGACCTGGTTAGATAAAAAAAGAAAGTATAAAGAAATGGAGGTCGACTGAAGGTGAACTCCATACCAAAACATTGATAAGGGATGGAGATGTTAGTTTCTCTGATAACCTACTCAAGCGCAGTAAGAAAGAAGTTAAAACCATTACTGGGTTGGTAACTGGACACTGTCCTCTGAAAAAGCATCTATACAACACAGGCCGTGTAAGCCGTGGTGTAGAAGATGCGAACTACAGGAGGAAACGAGTTTACATGTAATCTGCACATGTGAGGAACTGAAGGTGCTCAGGCAGAAATATTTCGGGAGAGATCTATTGGAGCCCTCGAAGGTCTCAAGTTTCCACTGGCAGAATACTGGGCTTTAATAGAGCACACCAAGCTGCTCGAGTGGAAATAAGAGAATCAATAGGGATGGTACAATAAGCACCAAGCTCAAGTGCCCACTCTAACTTGAATGAATGAAATGAATGAAGAAGAAGATAATTTTTAACCACCAGTTCGGTTTCTTATCGGGAAAATCTACATTGGACGCCATGCATAATGTCATGGCTCACATTTACAAACACCTGGACGCTGGGGACACTACTCTTGGTGTATTTTTTGACTTGTCAAAGGCATTTGACACACTAAATTACGATATCCTTTTAAGTAAATTGTGGGCATATGGGAAATACGCGGTACCCCCCCTACCCCCCCCCCCCCAGAGCTACTTTTAAGTCGTACCTGACGAACCGAAATCTTTCATTGCTATTCACAGTCGCGCGAATGAGATTAGTAAACAATATCTTTCGCCTGCAATAGATATCACCTGCGGTGTGCCCCAAGGTTCCATCTTAGGGCCTACGTTGTTTGTCATATATGTAAACGACTTGTGTTTGTCATTATCTGCATGTCCTTTTAATCAATATGCTGATGATACCAGCTGTTGTATCACTAATCCCAACGCTGATGTCGTTGCTATCAGTGCGACAAAAACTATTTCAGATATGCGCTCCTGGTGTGAAGGTAACCGACTTTTACTAAACTCTGGAAAAACAAAATTAATACAGTTTTGCGCTGGTGTTGATGCTGTTAGCAGTCTTCGATCGTCGAGAGCAGGTCGGCGTTGTTTTTAGGATTGGAGATTGACTGTCGTCTAAAATTTGAAAAGCATTGTTACACAATAGAAAAAATAAACTTTGTGCGGCATACTATGGCTTCAGAAACTTGAAGATTGCAGTCGGTGTGGACGCCTTGCGTATGTTTTACTTTTCATATGCTGAATCGCGATTACGATATGTAATGTTGTAAATATGTTTTCTGGGGATCGGCGCTTTGGGCAAACATATTGCTTATCCATCAAAAGCGCGTAATAAGATGCATGATGGGAGCATCGACTAGAGAATCATGTCGACCATTATTTAGACAATTAAAAATCATGCCTCTGGGGTCACTGTACTTATATGAGCTTTTACTCTTTTATAAACGTCACGAAAGGCAATTTGTTAAAAATAAAGATATTTATAATCTTATGACAACACGTTCAAGTGTACCAGCTCATAAAACATCACTATATGAACGTAGCCCATACTATATAGGTGTGTAACTTGTTTTAATGCACTACCTGATGGTATAAGATCAGCCGGTTCTCTAAATGCATTTAAAAAAAAAATGTTAAAATCATTTATCTATGAGTATTGTTTTTATACTATTGAGGAATTTATAAACCGCAACAATTAGAATTATAGATGCAGTTCGATTTCGATTTCATAGAGGTTACTTGATGTCCATTATTTCCTCCTTCTCCCTAAAATGTAGGGTAGCGTATGTGAATTGTGTTATTTACTGACAATGTCTATGTTGTTTACAACCTATGACAAATAAATTATTATTATTATTATTAATAAATGTTCGAAATGGCTTCCTCCAGCCTGGATACAAGCATTCAATCTTCTCGTCATCAACTGTCAAACTCCTTCATCAAACACGCCATGCAGGGTCGTTACTAATTGAGTTACACCCAGCAATTATCCGATTTTTCGCAAATCGTCCAAATTCTCCACTGGAGTAGCGTAAACTATTGACTTCAGAGATCCCCAGAAGAAATAATCTAAGGGGCTTAAGTCTGGGGATCGAGCAGGCCATGCGTGTGGACCACCTCGACCAATCCAGCGATCTCCGTATGTTGCTGTATGTAAAAAATTACGAGCAACCAAACTGAAATGTGGTGGTGCACCATCGTGCATAAACCACACTGCAATTCTTGTCGCGTATGGTACATCTTCCAGAAAGTCAAGCAGTGTTGCTTCCAAAAAGTTGCAGTACACCACGCCAGTAAGTCTTCCTGGTCCAATTAGATAGTCACCCACAATTCCAACACAAACATTCAACGAGAAATGATGCTGAAAACGATCTTTAAATACCTCATGCGGATTTTCATCTGCCCACACATGGTTATTATGAAAATTCCTTATTATTGCATTTCTTTGAGAAACTGGCTTCATCGGTAAAGAAAAGAATCTGTGTTTACAATTAGCCCATCGTACGCCACACACATTTACACTGACAAGATATTAAATTAACATAAAAGAATATTATTATTAATAACGAATCCGGAACTAAAACAAACTAGGCTAATTCAATTACATATATTACATTCTAATTTAATTAGGTCAATAAAAATACTAAATATGACGCGTATTAACATCCACATATTTTCCCAGAATGCCCGCGATTTAATTAATTAAATACATATATGATTTGAAACTCTTTTGTCAGTATTATAATAAACATCAGTATGCTTTTAACGGGTGCGTTATTTTATTAGCCATTCTATCTGGTTTTAATTAGCGACACAGCATTTATTCCACGAATTTTATAAAAAGGAAGTTTAGGAATACGCAATATTAAAAATGTATTTTTACGCAATTCTTCCTATTTCTACAGAAAAAAAAACAAATATCTACGGAGATAAGTATGACATTTGATATTCCAGATATTCTCTAATATGAAATCGTAACGGAACCAAGTATGCGTGATTTATTTTCGTGATTCTACTTCCGTAGCCTCGCGTGTAGGAATGTCTCAAAAGCACCGAATTGAATAGAAGGGGAAAAGAAATTCATTCAATTGATACAATTTCGAGAATACGTGAAAATATTGAATAATATTTAAAAAGAAAAAAATTAAATTCCCACAAATCTTTGGGATCGTTTTACGTTTTACATTTTTCAGTTAGGACGTTGATTATAGAGACATATAGAAGTAAACATATAATATATGCATATATTTTATTCTTTTTTTTAATTTATCACCTCTTGTTATGGGCTGGTCCTCACAATACCCCAGTGACCAACTATATTTATTTCATATTTTATAAATATTTAAAAAATATTAAATCTTTCTTGAATATTAATTATATTAATATAATATGCATAAAATATATTATAGAAAATATATTAGGAAAACATTTAAAAAATATATATGTTATGTAGCATTAATAATATTTTATTGCAAATGTTTTCTCAATATATTTTTCATAATTCTGCAAGAATATTTTGCTTTGTATTTCTGTAAATATTTATTTCATATAAAAAAAAGATTGAATTTTTGCTTTTTTACATTTGGTGCGTAGGACGAATAATATAAAATGGGTAAAATATGCATACATATTAAGTAGGTATGTACCTATTTAAAATGATAGTTTAAAGATTAAATTAGATAATATACGTCTAATATGATTTAATTAGTATCTAAGTTGAGCGCTGTAACTTTTCTATTAATATATCTGCATTTTGTATTATATTATTTGTAATATTTGTAAGTTGCGAACGTCAACACAACACCTCTATTCATTACGGTGGCGGTGTTATATGATTTAGTATTGTTTATGCGTCTATGAATTAGGTACATAGAATGCATACACGCACGTGCGTATCATCAACGTTTTCATTCGTTTGTCCGTTACATATTATAGTTTACAATAGTATACGATTAGGGTAGATTAGGGTTAACTGTGTAATTAATTGTTGTGGGGTGTGTTTTAGTTTTTGTGGTGACTACGAGGTAAGCAAAACTTTGAACATGTCATGGCATTTATAAGATAATTGGAATGCTCAATATCGCTATGTACAGAAATCGTTTAATAATATAATTGTAGGAATTTTATGCATCATATATGTACTGCATCTACCAGATAAATTGCTAGTTGATTTGCTTAAGAGATTCATCTCGTAGATAAGCGTCATAACCTCAAATAGAGGTTAGAATACGTTGTGTTGTTTTTATTGTTTGTACGTAGAATGTTTCCAAATATTATGAAATAAAGTAAAAATAAGTATCGTAAGTATTAGAATGTAGCTACCACTCCAATTATTGTAAATGCTCCAAATGTATTAATAGGTGTTGATAATGTTGTACGATGTTTTATTCATGGTATGATCTAATACAATTGGCGTTGTTTTAGAGGCCACAAAGAAACGCCATGAGAGCGCCACTACCGAAGATATGAAAAAAGCCATAGGGTTGTACCTGGCACCAGCCAAGGATAGACTTAAAAATGAGTATTTTTCATTTTTATTGGCTTATTCAAATAAAATGATAATAAATACGTTTGTTTTTTTTATTTAGAACACTTCAATTAAAAAATAGTGATTAATTTGATAAACCTTCAGTATGCCTTAAAAGATGCCAGAATTATTGATTGTTAACTTATATGGTGAGTGTGAAAAAACAAGTTCTTGCCTTTTAGACAACTCTATGTATGTTTCAACTTTTCGTTATCGACGTTATACATTCTAAATAACCAAGAACAATTTTAGTCCATTTTGACAAATTAAATAGATTGCATAAAAAATCTCAATTTTCATATAAATATTTTACAAATATTTTAGAAAAAATCTAGCGCTTACATTAATTTTAAAATATGGAATAAATATTTTAATTGAATATTTTATCTATATTTAGAAAAAAATATGAAAAATATATTCAAAAACCTCTCACGAAAAATATTTATAAAATATATTTTTAAAAATATCTATGTAATATTTCTGGCTGTTAGGGATATAATCGAATTTGCTTGGTTGAATATAATTCGAAAATTGTGACAAATGTTCTAGTAGAAAGATATGGTTTCCTTCTAGCCAGGTTACTTTATTTCTTTTGCCTAGCTCGTTTAATTTCCCCAAACATTCCCAGACCATCTTGTTACTGATTTCATGCGAGCTCAGTGCCTTGATGGCTGCTTGACTATCAGACATGATGATAATCTCCTGCTTACAAATAATTTCTATCAATATCGAACTGGACGCATTTTCAATAGCATGTATTATCAATGTACACTTTTACTTACTTTAACCTTCACACAAATTGATCATTTCGAATGCAGAGGCACAAGATTGTATTAATATAATAATAATTAATCTCAGTCAAGAAATTCTATGCCGAATCACGATGCTTCTCTGCATATATTGTACCTACAGATATCTGTACAAAGAATTGTCAGAAAGTCTGGAAACGGTAGTCTGTAGTATTCAGAATGTTTGAGCTAGAATTTAAAAAAAATTTATGCTGAAAATAGGAGATTCTCGGGTTTAAATTTTAATTAAGAAATACTGCAAGTATTTCAGCGCAATTACCACAAATTCTACTCAAAAATTAAATGCAGAAGTTCCTTTTTTTAAATACATTTAAAATTGTTAAGTCATCGGAGGAACAACTAATTAAATACAGACGTGGTGATGTAAATTCAAAGAAATTATAGTGCAATTATGGTAAAATAACCTTTTTTTTGGTATAGGACATTTTGTATAATTTAGCCTGTGACTCACTTATATGTATTATGTATGTATGTACAATATAATAAAGTGTTCAATAAATGTTGTATAGACTACTCAATAAAATATTCACTTCACCGCTTGGGTTGAATATTAATAAATACACAAACCGTTAGTGTTCGTCTGTGCATCCAACAAAAATGGTTAACAGTTACGAATTAAAAATAATAAGCGCGGTTTATTGTTGTAGATGGGTACAATAGAAGCGAATGAATTTTACTTTTACTGAATATAAGTACGCTGAGAAAACTTGTTGTTGTTAAAGTTCCCAATTTTGCGGGCATTTGTGTAGTGTGGAAGATCATAGCAATATACAGGGTGAGTATTTTATCTTGAGACAACGGAATATCTCTAAAACATGGTATGAAATCAAAAAAAGTTCTTAATAAGATTTGTTATAATGTATAGGGGGCTCACTGAATGGTACCGAATTCGACCCCCCACCCCACCCCCACAGAGTGGGAAGGGGGGTAAATTTGAAATCTTCAATGGGAACCCCCATTTTGTATTACAGATTCGGATTCTACGCCATCAAGTATGTAGTTTTTGTTCGAAACTTTTTTTTTCGATTCGTAACAGATTGCGTTGTAATCGCAAAAAACATGATTGTGAACGGGGCAGATGATTGCCCCTATCTGCTAACTAAAAAAAAAAACAAAAAAAAAATAAACTTCTTCAATATTATTTAACCGGTTTTGATTATTCTTTTTATTTTTTCTACAGCTACAGTATATGTTTGTTTGTCGATATTTGTTAATGTTTTAAAGTGTCGTTTACAATTTTAAAATGTAACTAAAAGAAATTTTGACAACGCCGTAAAGGTTAATAACTATGAAAACACCTAAACGATTAAAATAAAATAATGAAAAAGGAGTAAAACAAAATTCCGAAACTTAAAAACAGTATATAATTAGTAAGAAAAAACCGGAATACCCAAAAAAAAAGGAAAAATAAAAAAAAAAAAAAAAAATAAATGAAATGAGTTTCAAATTTTTAACAGCATCCTTTCGCTGTACAAAAATTATATCGTTTCAAACATTTAAATTAAATGAAATACACTGGTTGGTAAATGGTTGATTTGGTATTAATTTATTTTTAATTTTATTCCGTCATTCTCACTCGTTTAAAAAATAAAATAAAATTTAATCATTTAAGAATTAATAAATATTGAGAAAAAAAACCCAACGCGCCCTCAACTACTAAACACAAAAAAAAATGATTTGATTCAGAACATTAATATTAAGCATTTTTATAACCTATGTATATAATTTTTCATTATTTCCCAAAAGCTTAGGACAAGCATTTACCCCAGACCGAGAATTCGTAATCACTTTAAATTTTACCATACGGATGGAACGGGCACTTCACAAACCCGAAGAACTAACAGTGAACGACGTCTTGTGCAGTGCAACTGAAAATATTTTTGATACCCAAACATAAATAGAAGGAGTAATGAACTCCCGGGCGGCAATGAGGCTTCCCGAAATGCCATTATAGTTCTTTACTGTTATATTTATATATGCAGTCGTAATGGAGAGCACCATGTATAGTTTAGTGCAGTTTAGTTAGCTTATATGTAAATGTAGAGTTGTGGAGATCAAAACATGAAATTCTAAATGCTACACACTAAAAAGATTTAGTTAATTTTTCTGTTTCTTAGGCCCGTTTTACATTATACCTAATTTAGTATGAAATTTTGTATAAAATTTTATTTTGAATTTATAAAGAAATTTACCTGCATGTCATACATAAAAAAAATTACATCTGAAAAATAATAATAATAATAATAATAATAATAATAATAATAAAGTTTATTGGCTTCAATATACAAATACAGTTAAAACAAAAAAGATAATAGTAACAACAAACAAGAATCTAATGAAAGCCAAAAAGACTAAATCGCTGCAGTACATGTAAAACACATGCACTGGTAGCGCTCTTCCTTTAGCCTAAGGATATATAATAAAATTATAAAGAACGATACTAATAAACATAAATAAAAAAAAAACAAAAAAAAATAACAAGGCATCTATCCAAGTGAACAACATAAATAAATATAGCGGGAAATACGTATATAATAAGCATAACGCTCTGGTGTACTTAAGAAAACGATGCAGGGGTTATACTTCATTTCTCTGATTTGAAATCAGCAAATTGGTGACATGCCTTTTGATAGATGTCAACGAAGCGGTTAATGATATTCCCTCATTTAAAAGGTAAGTGTTTATTGTTTTGCTGACATTATAGCTAAAACTGCGCTTAAACACTTCCAGCCTATGTCTGGGGATCGACAGCAAATTGGAGGTACGTGTACTACGATCATGGTCTTGATATCGAAATCGAACACGATTAAAAAGATAGCGCGGTGTTTCCTTCTTAATAATGTTTATAAAGAAAAGAGTACAGTGCAAAATTCGTCTATTGTGCATATTCAGGGTGTTAGTTCGGTTGAGTTGCGCAGACACACCCCCCGCCTGCCATGGAGACCGTATATTAAACGAATGCAAGAATTCTGCATCATCTGGATTCTTCTTTTGTCCTGTTGCGTGATGCAAAAGCCATAAATGCTTTCACAAAATGTAAAATTACTCAGTACAAGCGCCTCGCACAACATCTGTCTAACCGATAAATCAAGAACGTGTCTATGCATGAATATTGTTTTAAGAGCAGGAATGCATTTTTTAATTAAGTACGAGGTGTTACTTTGGAAACGGATGTTGTTGTCCAAGAACAACCCTAAATTCTTAACATTATTAACCGGCGTTAAAGTTTGATCTTTAAGAATCAAATTTAAATTAGATGCACAAACTACCCGGTGCTTCCCTGGACCGAACAGAATTACTTGGGTCTTTATCGGGTTAATCTGTAACTGGTGTTTTTCTGCGAAGGAACATATTTGCAACAGGTCGTAGTTAATCCTAGTCTGGGCCTCTGCTATTTTAGATGGACAAAATGAATAATAAAGTTGTGTATCATCAGCATAAAGGTGGTATTTACAATACTTCAACGCGAGGGGTAACTTAGAGGTATAGATGTTAAAAAGCATAGGACTTAATATTGCCCCTTGGGGAACTCCATGTGCTACGGTAATTGGAGTCGAGGTGCTGCCGTTCACAATCACCCCGATGCGTTCTGTCAATCAGGTAAGCCTCAAAAAACTTTACAGCGGGTTCAGACATTCCAGTGCATCTCAATATTGAGAGCAACGAAGGGTGGTGCACCGTATCGAAGGCGCGGCTAAAATCTAGTAACACCAGCGCTGTTACATTCCCCTTGTCATATTCCACGATGATATCATCTATAATACTTGTGAGCGCCGTGACACAGCCGTGACCCGAACGAAAACCAGACTGATACGTGGGCAGTATCCCAGATTCTGTGACAAAATGGTTTAGTTGTTGTGAGACACATTTTTCGAATACCTTCGCTAACACAGGCAATATACTGATTGGTCGAAGATCTTTATAGTCCTCTATCAATTTTGATTTAGGAATTGGAGTTATCAATGCCGATTTCCAGATACTGGGATACACAGACCTCAGAATACAAAAATTAAATATATGTAGTATGTAATCCTCCAGATAAGGCAAACACATTTTAAGCATATGCATGCTAATTTCATCAATTCCTATAGCATTGGATTTTATGGCGATCAAGGAGTTGTATAAATCATTTGGATGTATCTCTTTAAACTTAAAGGTACCGAAACCGTCGGGATGTTGATGTACACACTGTATCGGTTGACTCACTGGAGAATCAACTGAAGATGAAAGAATCTATTTATATCATCCGGCCTCCGCAGGTGCATCGGCAGATCCACACGTTTTCCTCGCCCAACATTAATCTTATGAATTTCCCTCCACAATGCTTTTTTATCGCCAGCTTGCATTTGAAAGCGGTGCTGGTAGTAAGCTTTCTTTTCTCGTTTTACAGCTCTATTGGTTTCATTCCTCAACATTTTATAAAATTCATAATGAACAGGGTTGTTAGATCGCCTATACCGCCTTAGGGCGTTGTTCCTTGATCGGATCATTAGCTTTATATTATAGGTAAGCCATGGAGCAGGTTTTTTTGAAGTGGTAATGGTTTTAACCGGTGCATGTTCATCAAATAAAGTAATTAAATTAGCATTAAAAAACGAAACCTTCAAATCTACATCGTTTAAATCATAAATAAAATACCATGGAATACTATGTAGACTAGCAATGAACTGCTGTAAGTCAAAGCGTTTAAAGGATCGGGTTTGAAACTTCCTAGGTATCTTAAATTTGCCTTCTACCTGTATAAAACAATATATCCCATGATGATCCGAGAAATGATTTGGAAGTATACCATGTTTGTTAACTCTACTTTCTAGGTTCAGTATTATAAGGTCAATCAATGTGCCAGAATCTGGTCGAGTTGATTGTTCAATAATTTGTGCAGCACTGTAAGTGTTGAAAAGGTCCAACATTCTGTTAGCTTTACTATCTGATAAATCCAACATATTTATATTAAAATCACCCAAACATATGAATCTATCTGAAAGGCAAGAGAGTTCCGAGAGATTATCCTCAAATTCAGTTAAGAATGACAAAAAGCAGCCGTTGGGTGGTCTGTAATGCACACTTACCGTATGTAAGACCCCAGAGGCTGTAAAACTCAGGGTCAAGTATTCCAAAAATGGCTGCGAGTAGGTTTTTTCAACATGTATGTCTATCCCAGATCTTATGTAAAACGCGACTCCCCCACCCCGAGTTGGACGATCGTTTCTATACAATGTATAATTATTTATGTTGAAGTTAGGTGAGGGTAAGTCAGGGCTCAACCACGTTTCTGTTAAGGCTAAAATGTCAAAATCTTCCCTCAACAAAAAGTTTTTCAAATCACAGAAATGTGCCGAAAGCGATCTTACATTTATATGACCAATTTTGAGAAACATCATTGTGTATTTATATATACATATACCCGCATCAATTGTGCTACTTAACTACAAACAATATAAAACACTTATATTAATATTACATACATATAAATGGTACAAAATATTTAAATGGTACAAAATATTTAAATATGTCTGTTTGATATTTAAAGTAAAAAAATTAGTATGAAAAAAGTTATGAAAAGGATTAATATTACCGTAAAATGGCTGACCAAGAAGTATTGCTGTTATGGCTATCATCTTTAAATGTAACTATGAGTAGCTAGTCCGTAAAATATTATGTAAAAATTGGATAATATGTGACCTGAAGGAAGATGCATTCTAAATTTATTAAATTCGGGATTAAGGACTGACGGTCCATTGTCGAACGATTTGATGAACTTTGGCAATTTCCTCATTGTTTAGGTGATCTTGACGGACGTGGATAGACCTGGACTGATAGATTTTTCCTTCTTCAATTATAAAGGCGCAAATAGTCTAGTAGTACTTAGACCTTCAGATGGTGATTATAACCTTATTTCTAGTGTTCTACTAGAAACTTAAGCTACATCGATATAGATGAAGTTGCAGAGGAAAATATTGAAATTTTGGGATCAAATTTTTGGTAAGGTGCAACGACCAAGTGGCAATAGATCTGCTAATTTTGCAAGACAAGTTAAGAATGAAATATAATTCTAAAAATAAAATGCAATTTTTTGTATGTATCTATCTTTTTTATAGATTATAAACTGAGTATGTTCAACAATTTGTTATACAATCAATCAATTTTAAACTTTATCTAGGGTAGTTTTGAATACTCAATCAACAATTCAACTTGCTGACATGACACGACATTATTCTAAAATGGATGGTGATACAGCGATATACGATAGATAACAGAACTTCCTTATGCTTTGACTCAACTACAAACTACATCGTGTATTTTTGCGTTGTCTATGTCAACTTAGATTGAGGGATCTGTATAGTACGACAAATGCCGACCTATCCCACTGGACTTAACCAACAATTCACATATTGCGCACGCATATTTCGTTTGTAAAATTAATGAGAAAATAGAACAGGTTCTAAATATTTAGTAACAATATTTCGTACAAATTTACAAATAAATTTTTCTGTATGATACTCTTTGAAATATTTAATAGCAAATTTATATCAAAGTTTCATACTAAATTAAGTATAATGTAAAACCGGCCTTAGAGAACAATTTTTAACATTGTAATATTACTAATTGTAAGAGAAACATTAATATCTCTCAGGAAAAGCTTAATATTTCTTACAATTTGGAAAGTTACAGTTAAAAATAATATCTTTTATTCAAATAAATCACCTTAATAGAAAAAAATATGTTTTACTACACTTACGATTTTCTTAAAGAAATTACTTAGTTTATACAAAGTCGATGCAGTTACAGATGAAGTAGTAGTAGGTTTACGTCAAAACTGTATTACAAAACTGTAAATCATCACGTCATGATGTTAATAATAACCAAGTTTTTGTGGCAAATACGTTAAACATATTCTAGAAGTACAGAAATTGCCATGAAGATGGCGGTTCTTCTATTTCACTGCAGCAACTTTAGTTAGACATATTTATCTATTATTTACCAGATAAATATTTCCTTATATTATTTCCAATTAATTTTAATCCCCTAATCTAATCTCGAAAGGAAAGGGTGTCACTTTGACCACACACCCCGTAGAGACGATATAATAATTTCAATTCCAAAAATTGAAGACGAACGACCCACTACATACATACATACATACTACCCTCCACACGTCTGCGTTATTTTTATGAGAAGCGAAACGGTTGCCTCCACGAATACTGGATGCCCTGATGCTCAGATGCTACGTGCACCGAGTGTAAGTAAGACTTGCTCGGTGATTTATTATGCATGATCTTCGTCGAGGAATTTCTTATTTCTGTGGAAGCCGAGACCAACCCCCAAGAGATGCACGTCGCGCCATTTCGGCCTGTAGCCTTGAGTTTTAAATTTAACTTGAACTCAACACGAGAAACCTTATGTTAGGTTGACACCCGGTGCGGGGCAGAAATAAACTTCGATTATTTATATCGCCGTGTGTATGTAGTAGAAAAACATTGGTACATATACGTTTAGGTGACACCGAGGAATGTTTACTAAACATCGAAAAAAAAAAAAGGATTTTTGTACTGATGTAAAACATCTCCTTTTGGAGATTTGAAAGCAAAAAGAAAGTTCATAGCATACACAGTACATACAAGTGACTTTTTTATCTTGAGACAACGGAATATCTCTAAAACACTGCATCAAATCAAAAAAAAAGATCTTAATAAGATTTGTTATAATGTAAGAGGCTCACTGAATGGTGCCGAACTCGATCCCCCACCTCACTCCCCCAGAGTGGGAGCGGGGACAACTTTGAAATCTTAAACGGGAACCCGCAGTTTGTATTGCAGATTCGTATTCTACGCCATCAATATGTAGTTTTTGTTTGAAACCTTTTTTCGCTTCGTAACAGATTGAACGTCTTGAAAAAATATACAAAAAAGAGAAGCAAGCAAACATGATTTTGTGTTTTTTTATTTTAACATAAACTAACATTTAAAAGATGTGTTGAACTGTGCCCCTTCACTTCGATAACATTTATTTATTCGCAATTGGAATGCTATTCAACGATACAGAACCGTACTTTATTCAGTACTTGACAAGCTGTGAATACTTACACATTGTCCGATCCCCATTCAGATTATTAATCCAATACAAATTAGTTCGTGTTGAATATTTGAACAGTAATGGAGGCTATAACATTTTTTTCAATAATTATTTTTTCAAATGATTAAATTTTATTTAAAAAATAATTATTGAAAAAAAAACGTGTGTCTGACAACAGAAAAAAGCATATCTATACTTCCTCCAAAATTTTGAAATTGTTAAAAATATGTTGAAAGGGCGGGGGTGCAGATATTTTTTTTTTACTTTTTTTCATTTTTCTTTTTGTTTAGTAAAAGGGAACACATTAAGTTTTTTCAATATTTTTTTAATATTTATTATATTTTTAAACAAATAAAAAATAAACTGCACCCCTACTCCCACCAAAAAAAATATTTATTTTTTTTAATCCAATTTTATAGATAGGCAAGATAATATACCTTATTTTAAAAACACCCTGTATTAAAAAAAAAACTTTGATGTCCAATATCTCGTTCAGGAGAGCGAGATACGAGAAAATTTTATTAAGACTTTGAGCTTAGTTTTGCATCTGCTATACGTTGGCAACATATTAAACCTTATTTTAAAAACACCCTGTATTAAAAAAAAACTTTGACGTCCAATATCTCGTTCAGGGAGCGAGATACGAGAAAATTTTATTAGGATTTTGAGTTTATTTTTGCATCTGCTATACGTTGGCAAGATATTATACCTGATGTTAAAAACATCCTGCATTAAAAAAACTTTGATGTCCAATATCTCGTTCAGGAAGCGAAATACGAGAAAATTTTATTAAGACTTTGAGCTTAGTTTTGCATCTACTACACGTTGGCAAGATATACTTTATTTTAAAAACACGCTATATTAAAAAAACTTTGATGTCCAATATCTCGTTCAGGGAGCGAGATACGAAAAAATTTTATTAAGACTTTGAGCTTAGTTTTGCATCTGCTATACGTTGGCAAGATATTATACCTTATTTTAAAAATACCTTGTATTAAAAAAAAAATTTAACGTCGAATATCTCGTTCAGGGAGCGAGATACAAGAAAATGTTATTAAGACTTTTAGCTTTGTTTTGCATCTGCTATACGTTGGCAAGATATTATACCTTATTTTTAAAACAGCCTGTATTTAAAAAAAACTTTGATGTCCAATATCTCGTTCAGGGAGCGAGATACGAGAAAATTTTATTAAGACTTTGAGCTTAGTTTTGCATCTGCTATACGTTGGCAACATATTAACTTATTTTAAAAACACCCTGTATTAAAAAAAACTTTGATGTCCAATATCTCGTTCAGGGAGCGAGATACGAGAAAATTTTATTAAGACTTTGAGCTTAGTTTTGCATCTGCAATACGTTGACAAGATATTATACCTTATTTTAAAAACACCCTGTATTAAAAAAAACTTTGATGTCCAATATCTCGTTCAGGGAGAGAGATATAAGAAAATTTTATTAGACTTTGAGCTTATTTTTGTATCTGCTATACGTTGCCAAGATATTATACCTGATTTTAAAAACACCCTGTATTAAAAAAACTTTGATGTCCAATATCTCGTTCAGGGAACGAGATATAAGAAAATTTTATTTAGACTTTTAGTTTATTTTTGCATCTACTATACGTTGGCAAGATATTATACCTTATTTTAAAAACACCCTGTATTAAAAAACCTTTGATGTCGAATATCTCGTTCAGGAAGCGAGATATGAGAAAATTTTATTAAGACTTTGAATTTAGTTTTCCATCTGCTATACGTTGGCAACATATTAAACCTTATTCTAAAAACAACCTGTATTAAAAAAACTTTGATGTCCAATATCTCGTTCAGGAAGAGAGATACGAGAAAATTTTATTAAAACTTTGAGCTTGGTTTTGCATCTGCTATACGTTGGTAAGATATTATACCTTATTTTAAAAACACCCTGTAATAAAAAAACGTTGATGTCCAATATCTCGTTCAGGGAGCGATATACGAGAAAATTATATAAAGACTTTTAGCTTAGTTTTGCATCTGTTATACGTTGGCAAGATATTATACCTTATTTTAAAAACACCCTGTATTAAACCTACACCCTTTATTTATTTAAAAAATTATTTAATCATGAGTCACTTAGTGTGACAAAAAAAAATTAATGCCAGGATTTAAAAAAAAAATAATTATCTTGCCAACATTGAAAAAAAAATAATCACCAAAGCGCCCCCTTCCACCAAATACAAAAAAAAAACATATATTATTTATAAATTAAAATCTTTGCTACTCTCCCAATTTAATTAATAACATTATCCACGCATATTTACGCATACCAACTTGAAGGTATTTCAGGACGTCAAGAATCCTAATCCAATAACAAAACACACTTTGAGATGCCAGGTAATTTACGCGGGATCCAACCCCACAAAATTCCGGAACAAATAATTACATTTTCCCACATTAGTAATTCGCCGAATTAATTCTAAACTTGTTCGCTAACGGTAGCAGTATATCATATCCACGTCGCTAGCATTAATAATGTCTCTAAACGTTCTCCCAGAATGCTCGTTCATCTCGCGGCTTCCACGTTCCTAAACTCTACACATAAACTAGATCGTGTATACGTTTAAGCCGGCCACCAGGGACTATTTAAGAATGTCTCTTCGGTTATCGTCTGCTGGTATTTATGCTGTAATTTCAATTTACTCCCAGGGGTAGTAACTCTTCGGAAAATCGATGAATAAATACTTGAGTTGTTATTTGCGCTATTTCCATAGTTTCCAAACGATGGAAATAGCCCAAACGACAACTCAACTAAAATTTTGCAATAATAATAATAATAATTTTTTTATATAAACTACATTCTCAGACAACCAAACATTTCTATTGAAAAATCTTGTCTACTGAGATATCCTTTCGATTTTGGTGATATTGCATATCTACATTTCCCAGTCGACAATAACAGCTCAATTTTTAGGGCAGCCCCGCCCTTTATACGTTCAGCTTTTCATACATGCCACAGTACGGAACTGTACAATGGATATTCCAGCGTTATTATTAGGAAACACAAGCGTGCTGGAAAGTTTCCAAAAGGAGCTTTTGACGTTTAACATTTACGATATATTTTTATGTGTGGTTGTAGGCAATGATAGATCCTGGTAGGAGTTGACTCGATTTAGGAAACTTACAGTGACTGCAGAACATTATCCCGTATCTCCTGGATGTTTTATCGCATTTTATCCGTAGATACTACACCCAGAGAGAGTATAGATATTCTATTTTAATCAGTCCTCACCGCAGACATGTGTGATTTCGTATACAGTGAATGGGGATAAAGCTTTTCATTATCTAAAATCACCCTCAGATATATTTTTTTAACGTCATTGTGATTCTGTATTTGCTGTTTCTAGATAAATAATATCTCGTAAATTTCTAAAAATGTATATCACCCCGAAATTGTAAATTCAACTAACTCCTTTTGTCATTTACAGATGGGTTTGTTTACCTAGCTGCTCCCACTGAACTGATTAAATTTAATATGTAATGGGGCACGTAGCCAGTGCTCAGGTAAACGTATCACTCATTTATTTATTCAAGGGAAGTCTGAAGTAGAAAACGCAAAACATGAGGAATGTGTATAGGCCTGTGTATTCTTTGTTTTTAATCTAGCTTCGTTGTTCCCTTAAGCCCAAAGATCGTGGAAGGCGGTTATCAAATATGTAATGGGGTTTTCGGCCATTTTCTTTGCCTTATTTTCCTTAGATACGGGTAAGAATACGTCAGCAAACATCTACTCTATACTGTTGCAAATTATAAGCTGTTTAGATAACGAAGGTTTTGTGTTGTTTTGCGGAAAAGCAACTGGATGCTACGCATTTTTTTTAAATATTTAAACCTTTCGAATCTGTCTCGTCAATGTAATTATAATGTAGGGGTAATGTAATCGGTGGTATAATCACGTGTGTTCGCTATTACAGCAAGCATATTAGCCATGCCATCTGGTATAGTTACATGAAATTAAACAAAATTTGCGGAATCCACAAGATCTTAATTCAAAAAAAAATATATACCAAAAAAAAAAAAAAATGCATGTCAGCCATTTCAGAATTAGCGAAATTTGGCATATTTACAAAATTATAACGAGTATTTAAAACACTTTTACACCTTACAGTTTGCAATTTAAAACTTTACTTATACAGACACAAGTTACGATTTCTAATGTCAAGTTGTCAAATTAATAAACTCAAGTGATTATCTGAATAAAGCCAGAGCCTGCTAGACCATTTTAAAAATTTAATTTTCTCTGGCGAATTACAGAAAATTGTTTTCTATTTTTTTTTCTCGATAACGCTCAGAGATAAGAAAAAAATACAAGAAATCAAAAAGTTTCTAAACAAGACAGAAAATTTATTGCGTATTTTAGAATCTAGCAGTGGCGCATCGCAAAAAAGTTCAGGGTGGGAAAAGAGGGCATGACCCCGGAAAAATTATTACCCTGTAGATTTACATCATCATTTGGCATGGCTAATGATGCAGGCCTTATAGCGTAACCTACCTTCCAAATTTGAGCAAAATATCTCAAAAACTCTAGGAGCTATACAGTAAAAAGTGAAAAAATCTTGAAATTTCAACACCCTGCAGATTGGTAACGAAGCGTTTGCAGACCTATGTTTATATGAAATTTTAGGCACAAAATAAACCAAATAATTACCCCCTTCCTTATGTACATGATATTTAGGAACACCCTGTATATTAACAACAAAAACGGTTAACAATGATTAAAAAAGCAAAACAGAATATTGAAATAAAGATTAGGGATAATTTTACGATGATAATAGATTTTGATAGTTACTCTCGTACTTTTCTTTTGTTTGTTGTCGTAGGCAGAGCTTACTAAACAATTTTTTCTTAATGTTTCAATTCGTTATAAGGTTCCTAGTAGTAAATGATGCTCTATTACGAAAACTATCAAGTTTAGGTATAAGGCAGTGTTATGTACATTCGAAAGATGGCTTTCAATAGTATCCGTCTACATAAAAATATACAGGGTGTTCCATTTGAAAAAAATGAGTTTTGTACATTTAAAGTTTTTGAAATTCAGATGTATTTTAAAAACACCCTGTATAATATAATGGAAATCTTTGGTATCTATTGTATTATCTAAAGGTGCGTTAGATTGCTGTCAAAAAATTATTAGAAAATAACAATTAATAAGGGAGCTACGAAATTATTAAGAACATCGTGCTAGCAATATATTTTTTAAATAAGTTCGAATATCTCAAAAAGTATTGTCGTACAGTATGTTAGATAATTGTGATTTTTTTTTGAGTCGGGGAATTCAAAAATGCAATAATATACAGTACGTTCAAATATGAAAAAATGTAATTGCAAAACGTACCAACAAAATCGAACACCCTGTATATGTTAAAATAATTTTAAGCTATAGAGCACTTCATCTTAAGCAACTTTTACTTAAAACATTTTTCCATTAAGTGATTGAGTAAAGCACAATCGACCGATGTCAGATAAATGGCACACCCTGTATACAGGGTGTATCAAATAAAAAAGTAAATTTTGCTTGGGTGTTACACGACATATAAAGCACAAACCCACCGAAACCGGATTTTACCATTAAATAATAAAAAAAAGTAAAATTTAGAGCCAACAATTCTTTAGTCCGGGCCTGATACAAGGAAACGTCATGTTAAGCACCCGCTAAACGTGGTATTATGTATAAATACATTGCACTCATTTAGTATTATTCTTAATGGTATGCCGTAAGTTCATTTAACGTCATTCTGAATAAATAAAGGCCCTTGTAAAAATAGCAAAACTGAGGCATTTTAAATTTGTTCTTTTTATAAAATAAACATTCCTTTTTTGTTAAGAGCATTCTACGTAAGTCTACAAAATATTATCTTTAATATCCTGATAAGACGTTCGAGTTTCACCGGATATGCGACTTCAAGTAGTTACAAAAAACGTAAATATTTTTCTTTTGCTTTGTCGAATCGAGAGTTAGTTGTTAATAAACGGTACCACATGAATCTGAGTTTTTTCTTTTGGATTTATTTAATCAAATAACGCAAAATGAATTGAATCGAATTACACAGAAATAAATGTAGATACAGAAAATTTGCAAACACACCTTTTTACTATGATGTCGCGCGAAAATGAATCTATACATTCCCGCGCTTTTGCCGATG